>JAQIXG010002219.1:0-18408 GCA_034700105.1 Oconnorella tubifera | reverse complement strand
ATAAAAAGTGTTTAAAACATTATCAGTTTGGGCCTATATATTTGTTCGCTGAGTGTCTCTCTGTCTGTAATTGTTTGCAATTATTTCACAATAGTTCCTGTATCTGACAAAACTACACTAATTTTCTATTTATTATAATAATTTTATGGTACTTTTGTACATGCAACATTTTTGAAACAAAGCGCAAAAAACATGCAAAAATTCTAGCAAGATTTTGCTTTACGCCACTGATCCAGGCGTTCCCCCACTTATATTTTTAGGACTACACTCCTGATTATATCTATAGGATTTGGATCTGACCTGCCTTCTAAGTCATCCGACCTAGGATGACCTGCTAATATTTATAGTCTGGCGGCGCCATTGGATTAAACATTTATGGGGTCATGTGTCAACACATTTAAATTTAGGGCCCTTATTCGGTATATTAAATATTAAAGTTCTAAAGATTACAATTTATGAAGCTTTCTCTCCTATATCAATTAGATAGCCTAAAATTAATGATAATCCAGGAAATGAAAAAAATTTAATGAAAATGATAATTATTTATTAAAAGGAATAGTTGGTTTTAAGTAAGCTGTAGGCCCCTATCTAGTTAAGTATCCAATCGCTTCGTCATAATGGCGCTAATTATACAGCGAGTAAAACTTAAACTAAACATTAAATTAGTCAAACATGTAATCGCTATGTCGTAATGGCGCTGATTATACAGCGAGTAAAACTAAAACTAAACAATAAATGAGTTAAACATCTAATCGCTATGTCATAATGGCGCTAATTATACAGCGAGTAAAACTAAAACTAAACATTAAATTAGTTAAACATCTAATCGCTACGTCATAATGGCGCTGATTATACAGCGAGTAAAACTAAAACTAAACAATAAATTAGTTAAACATCTAATCGCTACGTCATAATGGCGCTGATTATACAGCGAGTAAAACTAAAACTAAACAATAGATTAGTCAAACATCTAATCGCTACGTCATAGTGGCGATAATTATAAAAGAGTAAATAGATATTCAACTGTATTTTCTTAATTGATAACTTTTTATTGGTTTATAATTGTTAATCTGTAAATTAAGTAAATCATTATTATTATGAACCTTTGTTTTCACACAAAGTGTAGTACAAAAAATGAATAAACGTGAAACATCTATAAATGACACACAATGGCAAAATATAACAAATAGTTCATAGTTTATGAATTAAAACTAATAATACAGCTTTTATAATAACTTCAAAGCCAAAAAGTTATGACCAAAATCACTCCTGATAAAACTTTCATCGCAAATTTACATAGGTTACAATATTCATCAGATAATAATATCAATTGTCAATTTGTTTCAATGTTCATTACATTACAATCTTCATTACAGTGAATTAAAAATATCTAACAATACACCTAATTTGATATTATTACTTCAATTGACGAATTTTATTATATATTTATTTATTCTTAACTAATCTAATTAAATTGTCTAAATTTTATCTAAAAATGTTCTAAATTTTATCTAAAAATGTTCTAAACTTTATCACTGCGTTATATTTTAGCTGCGCTGATTCAGTTTATTTTCAATCAAATTTAAAATAAAGCCCACGAGAAAGTTTTTGTTTACTTTTAAATTTTATTTTTGAAATAAAACTTGTAGGAATAAATTCCGGAGAGATCCGTAAACTTTTATCTCATGGCGCTGGGGAATAAGTTTTGATCTATTTATGCTTATGTAAGTCTAGTTAATATTAAATGCGAGATATTTTTTCGAAGAATTTCTTATATGAACATGTTTCAACTCGTTTCGAGTCGATGTTATTTTAGTAATTAAATAATTATTTCATTATTTATTTAATTGTTTCATTTACATTATAATATGAAATAAAATAATAAAATAGCTAATTGCTTGAATAAATGATAAAAATTGAAAGTGTATTAAAAAATAGAAAAAACTAATTAGAGGCAATTAGATTGCAACAAGTACAATGATTAAGAGTAAAATATAGACAAAGAAGAATGTCAAAAAATACTTATAGAAATAATAACTAATAAATATTTTGGCGTCTTCTGTAGATACCCTGTACAAGAATGGATGATTATATCAAAATAGAAAAAATTGGAGAAGGTTAGTTAAGAAGCATGTAAAGGAGATAGCATTTTGTTTAATGTCTGGGATTAACATTCATGAGTTGCGGATGAATAAAGCATCTTGCTGAAGGATGCAGCGAGTTAGAAATTTACTAATGAACATTAATAATATGTATTTTCTATCATAAGACTATTTTGGGGAATAATAGTTTCATTGTGTAATTTATTTCAATCGTGTTTAATAATTTAACTACAGTACTTCTGGTTTCAAAAATAATAAATATCTTACAAAATATAATCATTGATGTATAATTGTGCACTTTTCAAAGAAATAGAACATTTAGTGGATTGTATTTAGGATAACATTGCTAATCAGGTGTATTATTATATTATGACAATTAGAATAATTGGTAATTATTGGTTCTTGTGCCTATTGTTAAAGATTTTATTGTTATAGAGATTACAGATTTTATTGTTGCATTATTTATATTATTGTCTTTATGATCGTTGCTTGCATTAGTTATAAATTAGAATTGTCATAAATAAATCAATAAATACACATTAAGCATTGAAAAATATAGAAAAGCATTTGCAGTTTTTTTTAATCACGGCTTGAAGGTTTTCTGGGCACCCACATACCTATCCTTTACTTATTCTTCACATAATATCGTCTGGTAGGTACTTGGGGGTAATTTTTCCATTGATGATATTGTCATTTTATTAAAGCGATTCAAAAATATATTCACTCAATTAATAATAAATTGTTCAATATTTAGGAACATATGGAGTGGTGTACAAAGGAAGACATAAGAAAACAAACAGAACAGTTGCTTTGAAAAAGATTCGTCTTGAAGCAGAAGATGAAGGTGTTCCTTCCACAGCAATCAGAGAGATTTCTCTTCTCAAGGAATTACAACATCCTAATATTGTCTGGTTGGTCTTTTTTGATTTTGTTTTTATAATTACGGTTGGTTTAAGTTTAGTTGTTTATTTGAAAGTTATTTTGATACAGTACAAGAATTCAACAGAATGTTTATGTATTAATTCAGTGTTAAATAGATTTTAATAACTTTATTATACAAATTTATACATTTTTATTTATTTTTTTGTAAAAAAATTATGTATTTTAATTTTTTAATTTTTAATATTTCCTTTTTATATTTATTATAATTGTGCTTATTTACGATATATTAATTTATATTTTTATTATGGTTTTTATATATTCATATATTTTACTTGTTATTACTGTAAATGTTTCAGTTTGGAAGATGTATTAATGCAGGAAAATAAGCTGTATTTAGTCTTTGAATTTCTCTCAATGGATCTCAAGAAATACATGGATACAATTCCAGCCGGACAGTTCATGGATAAAATGCTAGTCAAGGTATTTGATATATTTTATGCAGGTGTGTATTTGTTTTATACAAGTTAGTATGCAATTGTTTGAATTCTCTGCACAATTTTTTATCATCTATAATTTTAAAATTGTATGGCTTATGCAGCTGTTTGTCAGCTATTTGCTATTTATTTGCCATTTGTTTTGACTTGCTGCGCCCTTAGGTTCATTCCTAGTGCTGTCATATTATGCAAAGCGCTTTATTTTAGTCTTTGCTATCATCCATGAACGGTAATCTAGATTTTAAATCATAATTTTTATCCCTTTATATAAAATTTGTTCTACGTTAGTTAATATAATTAATTGTAGAGTTACTTATATCAAATAACGCAAGCCATCTTATATTGTCACCAACGGCGAGTCATTCACAGAGACTTAAAGCCTCAGAATCTTCTCATAGACAGCAAGGGGGTCATTAAGCTTGCTGACTTTGGTCTTGCAAGGGCTTTCGGTATTCCTGTTAGAGTCTACACACATGAGGTTGACTTTTTTATATTGGTGTAAACATGTGAAATATTGATTATTATGGGTTGACAGTGTTTTGGATATCCATTAGTTTGTCATTCATGTTTGCATAGTTTATCTCATTAATGGTTAAATTAAATTTATTTAACTTTGACAGCAATCTGGATATACAGGCTATTGTTGATGTAATTATATCATAATAATGTTCAGATTTTATATTGGTATAGCGTTATTTAATTTTTATACATATTTGTATTATTTGATACAAGATATCTTTTGATAAGTATAATTTTAATTTTTATCTATCGATATTTTTACTTTATTTTGATGATTTTTTATTAAGTCTTTACTTTATTTGATCTTTCTAGGTAGTGACACTTTGGTATCGCGCCCCTGAAGTGCTCCTAGGCTCCCCGCGCTACTCTACCCCTGTAGACATCTGGTCTATTGGTTGCATCTACGCTGAAATGGCGACAAAACGTCCGCTTTTTCACGGGGACTCAGAAATTGATCAGCTCTTTCGGATATTTCGGTGAGACTCGTTCGAACGTAATTTCAAAATGAAAGAAAATTATTTTGTGCGCAGATTTTAGGACTCAGTTTTCAGGTATTATAACTGATACATATTTTGTATCGGTTATAATTTTGTATTTAAAATTATATTACATGTTAATTGGCGCATATATTATAACTGATAAAGATTTTGAGTTATTATTAATAATGCTAAAATTGCTTCAAAGATTTGAGTGCTGATAAAAGTTAATTTATGGATCGTTTTCATTCAATTTTTTTATATTTTTTTTACAAAATATCTGTATATTGGCGTGTTATTAAGTTTTAATTTTTCAGTTTCTTTGCAATTGTAACTTTTAGCACATTGACTACTCCAACAGAAGAAACTTGGCCAGGTGTCACATCTTTACCCGACTATAAGTCAACTTTTCCGTGTTGGAAAACGAATATTCTACCGCAGTCTGTTAGACACATGGACAGTTATGGCATAGACTTATTGCAGGTCAGTCTTGCGTTCAGTTTATTTCGTGTTTTTAAGCATTTTATTCAGTTTCTGTTCTATTTAAATAAATGTTGCGACATTTAAGCGTTAAAAGAAAACTTGCCTATTGAGATTATATGATTAAAGTTTAGACTGTTGTGTAAAAGCACGAGTGATTAAACAATAAGTAGTTGCTGTATAATTTAACATTTTTGACACTATTTCTACTGAAATAGATTTTAATAACTGTATCATAGTACTAGTTTCGTATGATTAAAAGTTTAAAATAGCAACTTTATGGAATATTATTTAAATAGTATACTTAATAATGCGCACTTCTAGATATTTTCGATCATGGTTATATAATATTTTAGATCTAAAATAACGTTATTGGTGTATATTATTTTATTTCAGAAAATGTTGATATTTGATCCTGCCCTTCGTATCTCAGCCAAAGTTATTCTCCAGCACGCATTGTTTAATGATCTTGATAAAGCTTCTTTACCAGCTGCTCAGATGATTTAAAGTCATGTTATCTTCTCTGTACAAATACGTTTAAATAAGAATTGCTATCAAACATTATTACTGTGGTTGCTTTTCATTGCAATATAATTTTGAATGGAGAATAATCATATGTGCTGATTTAGCAATGCGTGTAATAGCTCAGTGGATAAGTTATAATATTCTATTTCTTATTTAGCGTGTATTGTTTGAGTAGTTGAATGAGATATATTATAAGACTAGTAGAAAAAAGAAATTGTATAATGGCTGTCAACTCGATGTTAATAGTATATTGATGTATTGCTGTATCAGATATTCAACGAAGAAACTTTATTGTCTTGATTTAGTGCTCGGTGAAGAACATGTACTTTTACTGTTCAATCAAAGCAGCTCTCAACTGTATCAATTAGAAGTTGATATATTTGATAACTCTTATTAACTCATTACTTGTTATGCAGTTTGTAAAAAGAATATGATGCACGCAATAATTTTATATTTTAAATCAGTGTTACTTAAATTTTCAGTAAAAACAATTAATAATCCAATTAATAATAACTAATTATTCAATAATATCAATTAATAATAACTTGATAAGTTAATTACAATTATTATTTATTATGTACTTTTCGATAATTCAAAAGTTTTGTAATTAAGCGAAGTACTGACTGTATAAATTGGATAAACGAAAGCTTTTCTTTTTTAAACTTAGATTTCAGATTGCTTATTTAGAATAGATTTTGAGTCGCTCATTTTGATATTTACTGTATGGAGTTCATAAAGGTTGC
Organism: Oconnorella tubifera; assembly: GCA_034700105.1. Classification (NCBI taxonomy): domain Eukaryota; kingdom Metazoa; phylum Annelida; class Clitellata; order Enchytraeida; family Enchytraeidae; genus Oconnorella; species Oconnorella tubifera. The sequence continues at coordinate 12,187 of JAQIXG010002219.1, read as the reverse complement.
TGCTAGGAGTTCATAAAGAATCTAGTTTTGCAGTTTTGCTATGTTGCAGTGGAATGTAAATAATTTGTGAATAGTTTTTTATCAGTTTATTTAAGAAGTTTTTCTGTGTAGAATCATAGCATTATGTTGCTTTCAGTTTCATACAAATTGGATCCTAGGTTATATTATATGAGAATATTATGATTATTGTATGATTATGTCATGATATGTAAATCAGCTTTTCTTACATTTATTGTTTACTTTTTACATTTTGAGTTTGTCTTTTTAATAATTTATAATTAAACCTTAGTTAGTATGGCTAGGTAAGTGTATGATTCACTACATAATTTTCACAAATTTAATATGTTATGCTCAAATATCACTAAGTTGCATTTTTCCTCATTTTTTTCGTATAACGGGTTCTTTTCCTGAAAGCATATTTTTTCAAATGAAAACTTGCTGATCGTTTCAAGGTAGTAATATGTTAGAATTGAAAAAACTAAACGCTAAAAATATACCTCTTGGATTGTGGCTGTGCAATATTTTTTAGAAGCCATTAATTAATATTCAATGTTTATAAAATATAATTTTACGACGATTATTATGATTTCTTCACTGAAAGTTAATGATACTAGTGATAATAATTCTAGTTAGCCGGAGTAAGTTACTTTGCTGGGCATTTGTTGTTAGAGTCTAATGCTTTTATAATTAACATTGCTGAACTATTTTTCTATTTTAGTAAACAATCATATTAATGTGTTTAAAAATGTTATGAAAATCGTGAAAAAATATTTGTGTTTATAAATTATCACGAGAATCATTCAAAATTGAAAAGCAGTTGATAAATCAGCAAAAAAATACAGTTTTTTAGTTTTACATATGCTTGTTAAAATTTGCATTACCACAATGCAAATACAGCTTATTTAGAGCAAGGTAACTTTATATCTAGAGTATAAGTGGCAACCTTGTACAGGGCTGACAGAGGGGGGGATAGCTATCTCCCCCCTTTTTGTGCTGTCATTTTTTGATTTCAGTTTTATATATTTAACATTGTTTAATAAATTCTGATATTTGTGAACTCGGTACTAAACATATAAACATATTATGATGCACAATTATACCTTCTATATTATATTTACTGTATTATTTGTAGAATTGACCTCATGAAATAGTTTGGTGTATTTGCAATAAGGAATTGCAAATGCACCAGATTGCAGATTTAAGGTATTTTTATATGACTTAGTTGCTATTGATTGTTTTTGGATTCATAAACTCAATAATGTAATCATACTGGTCATAAATTATAATTGGTTCAATTTTCATGTAGCCTTTTGCAAAATACGAGCATATTTGTAAAAGGTTTCCTTATTGCCTATAAACAGTCTGTCATAAAAATTTACAGCAGGACTGAAACTACTGCTTGGTAATTATTAATGACTTTTAAACTCAGTTATATGTTCCATTCTTAGTTAAATATAAACTATGAAGAAACACATCTTCAATATGTCACTTGACGTAAAGAATATGTCAGTAATGTCTTTTCAATTATTTTCTTGCATTATAATTATTGATATGAATGTACTGACCTACAACGCAAATTCTTCAATGGTTTTGTGACTTTTCTTAAAATTGTTTAATTGCAGTGCAGTTTTAAGACCAGAAAACGTATTTCCGGGGCCTCAGACATGATAAGACTCTCCAAAGATTGAGGGCCTCACAACCATGGCAAGAGTACACGCAGAAGTTTTCTCCGATTAATGTATCGCATTGAGTAATGGCGAGTTTAACAAAAATGCCGCATGATATTTTTGAAAATTTAGTTGGTAAATATATTTTAAGAGAGATACTAGAAAGTTTCAGCTTACAATTTCATTGAATCAATTTGTCTTCTTGACATACAAGAAGCTGGAAATTTATAATATGAAGAAATTGTTAGGATCCTTACATCTATACATAGGATCCCTGGAATCAACTACTAGAGAAACTGTTTGACTAATTTGCAAACAAAAAGAATTATTATAATTTATTATAATAATTATTATGTCTATCCTGTCTGAAAATAGAGCGCAATATAAGACAATGAATACGCTTATATATGAACGTTTACCATATTTTGAAACATGTATGTACAAAACGCAGAAATAAACAACATTCTACGTATTAAGATTCTTATGATCTATTATATAGATAAATCCGGTGAAATTAAGCCGTATATGAATCTTGATTAAAAACGATGAGTACAAGTCATTGAAATCAAGAAACATAATATTTTGTATTTAAATCCAACAATATAAAGTTCATTAATGTGCTTTAATAATTACACACATTGTGCAAAAGTTAAACAATTACAAATTAAACAATTGCAAGAAATATTAAATTTTATATCATATCTCTATTTACATTTATTAAATGAAAAAATAAGACCTAATTAATTAATCAGGAATGTTTAACTATGAAACAATTAAGTATAATAGTATGCAACAATTATTCAATTTATCACATATCATCATAAAACAAAGCCTAATATGATGTTACTGAACTGGATGTGCCAAAAATATCAGCAAATATGTGACTTGTATCTTTTGATATTTTTAATTTATTTTAATACTGGATTTATTAAATTAAATTGGCTTCCTTTGAGCTGTTACCATGAAGCGTAATCACTTAAAAAGCATAATCATAAAGGGAAAATATCAAATAAAACAAATAATAATTTAAGCAGTTCATACTCAAATATAATATAAACAATCATTCTTATAAAAGTAATATTACAGAGAAAAATTAGCAAATATTTACAAAGTGTATTTACACTACCCACTAGGCAGCTAGTAACTTTACTAATTTAGATTTATATTTCGTTGTATTCTTTTTATCCTTTATTTAAATAAATAAAATATTTTACTGCCCATAGAAATAACAATTTCATAAAATATAACGGCTGCGCTTGAAATAACTATCTAATAAAGCTGTATCCTGAAAATGTAAAAAAAAACTTTTTTGACAAAAATAATATTAATAATTACTGCAGAAGTTATCTAAAAAACAATAGCTGTCATGATCACACAAGAAATTACCAAAATACTAGCCTACTGATTACTGATCTTCAAAATACTTTCTGGCTTATGAGCATACCGAGTAACAATTGCGATGAAAAAATAAACAAACGTACTAAGCAAATTCATTTCAAAGTATAAAACGTCTAAATACTAGACTGAAATAAAAAAATTGTAACGATAAAGTGAATATTTGTTCGTTTCATGCGTGACTAAATGAAAACTCTTAATGTAATTAGTAACAGAAGCTTAATTAAACTGATCAGCTATCCCAATTATAATTTTATTATTATATTTTATAGATGATTATAACACTAACTATATAATCAATAGCTTATGGATTAAAATAACTGACAATTACTCTAAAAATCAACATTTCTTTATAATTGTAATTGTTTAGAAATCAGACATTTTCTTGATAATATTATCATCATTTATGGAACTCCACGCTTACTACAATGATTATAATGATGACAGCAATGATAACCAAACACAGAATCAACAGACAGCATTTCTTTTTACGAGCTCTCATCTGAAAAAAAAATAATTTAATGCCATATATTTGATCTTTAATTATTTGTTAGTATCACGTCAGAAAATAACATTATTCAGTGACATGTCATGAGGAAAGTGTAGAAACCATACAGCGAATAAATATTTAACTGTTAACACCAACGCAATGTTGGTTGGAAAAATTGCAGGAAAAAGCCTTCCACCTCCAAAGAGAACTAAAAAACTTATCTGAAAGTTAAATGAATAACAAAATACACATCATAAACAACTAGATAGATATACATATAACTGACATAACATTTGATTTATATATCAACTGAACTACAACTCTAGGAGGTGTCGATGGAACTAGAAGTTTTCGAAAAACAAAAAATCAATAGGAGTAAAGCGAGTATGCAAACAAATCTTCTCACAAGATTGCAATATCTTGAACTAATACTTAAAACAAGTAAAATATTTAATATAAACCTGGTATGTTGCAGCCTTCTGCAGCTCAACATTTCCTTGTTCTACATTACTATGTGCAGACTCAACATTTTCTTCAATTGTGTCTGAAAATACAACAAATTGACATTATGGGGGTCAATATATAGGAAATTATAGGGGTCAAAAAACTAAATAAACTCCTTACTGTTTAACTAGTTTTTTAAAAATTGAGAAAATTTTCAAAATCTATCCATTAACTAACAGTTAGGATTTCATTGTTGACAAATTTTGATAAGAGAGATTAATATTATAGAAGTTAGTCATTAATATAATTAAATTAATATTTCAAAACTCATTTTACTAAATTTGAAACATTTCGCAAAATAAAAAAGATAAAAAATAAAAGAACATTACTTATAATGTCTCCCTGTTCATGTACGAGTGTGCCCAGCTGACGAAAAATATCATTAATATCAAGAATATCACCCTAAATAGAAAATATATACAAAAAATTGACATAAACTAAAAATATAATCAAATCTTATTTGCAGTATAAAATTTCATAAAAGAATAATCTGCTTAATAATTATTAAAAACAAGTATACGATTTTATCGCATAAAAGTTATGTCCACTTGTTTTCTATAAAAACGTCAGAATTTAACATCATAAATCAAAAAATTTACACGTAACACTCTTTCAGAAGATTTAGTTAATAACTTAAGTAATTAAATCAACAATGAATTACCCCATTAGTGAAGGAAATTTATTATATAATTATTTAATTAAACATCTCCCTAAAGGATGCAATACCAAAACTCAAAACCCAAGTGTATCAGATTCGCAGCTCTGTGTGATTGGAAAGATTCCTTAACATGCAAAATAGTGAGTTCAGCAGCGAAGTCTTTGATTTAGTTTACAAGAAGTAATCTAGACTTCAAGAGTAGCTTACACACATTACATCCCAAGTATTTTACAAAGCTATTGAAAAAGTAAATAAATTAACTCAGTAATTCTTTCATTAATACGTTATAAACATCATTACATACTTCTTCTATATATTTTCTCTTAGTTGATCAATAATTACTAGCTTTCTTTTCTTTCTACTTTGAAAACAAAAATGGTAATCATTATCACGGCAATCATTGTATTTTTATACTGCAAGAAAGACTACTATTAACAAGTTCAAACTAGAAAATAAGATGAAAAGAAAAGCAGACCTCTAGTTGTCTGATCTGATCTTCTCTTTCTCTGAGTAAAAGTAAATCAGTATCCGATTGTTCCTCCAAGTACATCTGTGTTTGTGAGTGATAGCCTTGAGTATCACTCGCACCATCCTGATGTAAATAATAACACAACAATCATTATTTACGTTAAATAATAATTGTAAGATTGAAAAAGCTTGCAACAATATAATTTCAAATGTGTGAATTCATGAATCTGAAATAGAAAGCAAACAAATTGAGTATATATTAGAACTAATAGTCGTTAGCCTGACACAAATCATTACAAATCTCCAGCACAACAGTTTGTAATAAATCTTGTCAATTACATTCTATAGAAGTATAACGTTTTCCTGAGAAATCTTCAGAATCCTGTGAGTGTTAAAACTTTTATTTGCTTTGAAAACTACAATCACGTAGATAATTGTTATTATTTTTAATAAAGAATCTAAGATGATTAATATCAAGTACGATATTTAAAGTATTTTAATGCAAGCATAACTATATTCCAACCAATACTTACATTCCAACCAATCAAATCTTCTGTTTTGGGTTGAGCTTGAACTGACGGCCCTATCTTCACTTTATCTGATACTTTCTGTAGATATAATATATAGAATATTTAAAATATACAAAGTGTGTAAAATTATACTTTGAGAGACTATTAATTAATACAATTAATGAATTAATAACTAATTAATTCAATTTTAATACAACTACACACTGGTACACGCAGCTATCAAAATCTCAAGAACTTTATTATGCCATTAATAGTCATAAGAAGTTGTTCAAATTATATATAATAATTTAAAATAGTCTTTATTGACACGCATTGCAAGTGAAAAATACAAGAAAAACTAAAAACATTGATTAATAACAGAGTACATTGAATAATTTTCCATAACAAATGACTGAGAAATAAATACAATGTAATAATGTAATACGATGAATAAAAATATATTGGTTTTAGACATTTTAAAATTTAGATTCAATTTTGAATACATTCACAAACATTCCGCGAACAAAATGACAGTCACTGATTGCAAAACAAAAATCATATAAAAACAACTTGCCTTCTGCATGGTATTATATCGTTGTACAGCATCTTTGAACTCACTCGTCAATCGTTCGCATTGAATGCGTTCTACCTTTAGAAACATTACAAACATTACAAACACACAAATAATATTCCTTTACGATTAATATTATATATACTTGTTATAAACCCATCCAAGGATAGAATCTAGTCCTGTTACACTCAGAATTTGCAAAATCCTTTATTTAAGGAATACAAAATTTGATCCCGATGTGATTTGAAAACGCAATCTTCTTTAGAAAAACATATAACAATCCCAGATAAATTCACCATTTAATAAAATACGATTTATTATAAATTAAAGAAAACTAAAATACGAAACTAGCGCATTAAAAAAATTAATTACAATACACTACATCAAAATCCTTAATAAAAATGAGATACAATGAATAAACTTACTTTATCAGCTTTAGCACTGAGAGATGACAAGCGTCGTAATGATGTAGCCGCTCTATTGATTATCTTATTAGTCGTTACTTCTGATTCGTGACTACAAATAAAAACAACAAATTGTAAAAATACAATTTCAAGCCCGTGACAAAATGGCTAAAGTATGATACGAAATTGCAAGGTCCTTCATTTAAATCAGAATTCCACAATACATGCATAATATTAAGATTTAGAAAAGGAATTAATTTACAATACAATTCGAAAACGTTTACTAATTTTAATTAATCAAGACTACACTGAAAAATTTACTTGATTCAGTAGATACGATCAATATCAATGATTTGTTACTTATCTGTTAATTTATCAGTTAATATATCTGTTAATTTACTTCTTAACCTGTGTTAATCAGAAAACTACTTACTCTTCAGTTTACTAGTAAGAAAATTTAAAAAATTTCAAAGAATATTTTTAGCTTTTAGCTATAAATGTCTGTATAGCTGTCAAAAATGAACTCTACGACAATTAAAACATAGCCGATTAACAAACGCACAAAACTGTAACAATATTTCTCTCTGTCACTGCAACTTTAATCTTGGATATTTTGTTTAAAATCTAAATACATGACCATCATTAAAATACACCAAAGATTAAAGGAAATAATAACTTCTCACATTTTCTCTCTCAGTTGACTTGTATCCTTGTTAGTTCCGAGCAATTTTAATGATCTTTCTAATCCACTGGCTAACACACAAAAACAATAATAACAATATCAACCTTTATTATTACTATTAACATTTCCTCTCAATTCATTAATTTAAAAAAACTTACACTATTTGTGGCAAGAGAAGCATAGGCAGGGTTCTAGGATGTTTTGTCAAAGGACTATTCTTATAATGGACAATTCTTATAACCTATAACCCTAACCTTAATCTTAACCCTAAACTTAATAAATATCCTTGATGAACAGTCCATTGACGAATCGCCCTTTGATGAAACGTCTGCTTACCATAGGCATACCTATGACAAGATATCTGGATTCAATCAGAAAAGTTCCTGGAAATAACTGTATGATCCAAAGGAACTTCTCTGGACAGATATCTAGATGGCGCAGACTGGACTGTAATGTCACTTAAAATCTTAAACAACTTAATGGCACAAGATAAAAAATAAATGTCATTTTAAATATATTTAAATAAAATAATGAGAAATATAAAAGCTAATGTAATTTACCGCTGCTATTAATCGTAATAATGTCGCCAGAAATTGAATCTTTCACATCAGAACAACTATTGGAACCATTCGCTGCTGAAAATTACAACTTTAGATTTTTAAAGATTAAGGCTGAACATTTTACTTATATAAGCAATTCATTAATTTATTCAATTGATAAATTAATTTCTACAATTCACTTTATTAGTTCATTAAAAGTGATAAACAAGAACTATATGTCAAGAAAAATATATTGAAAAGATTAATGTGTGCAAACTTCCTATTCGTAAATTTTGTATGAAAACTTTCCATAAGGAAAATAAGCCGCTCCCACCAGATAAACCAGATTTCTATATTCTATTATCGCAAAATGTATCTGTTATACTTCTTCTAAAATGACAGCAACAATATCAAATATAGTTTACAAATTGACCCACCCCTGCCACCAGATGGATGCCTGGTGTTATCATCGTCGTCTTCATCATCAAATGGATTTGTTCTGCTCTGCTGTCTACCAACTCTTGAGTCTATTGCTCCGTAGTTTACCTGACCTCTAGCTAAACCTCCTTGTCGAGAGGAATCCATTTCCTACAGAATTTAAAATTATTTTTATATTTGGTTCTCTTTGCAAGAATCACAATTAGATAGCTATGTCTTTATATTAAATGAGTTTTCGTAAGACTACTAATTAGCCCATCAACACTGTAGTTTTAATTAATTGTTGAATAAATTGCTGCATTGGAATTTATTAAAATTTATATTAAAATGAACAATAAAAGCAGCACACTACAAATAGGCAATGTTACTATTAATATATTTATTTAAAATCGTCACAATTTAATGCTCATAAATATAATCATAATTCTCCCTTTATTTAGCAATACAAAGTCAATTAGTAATCATAACACACTTATCATGTGATAATATTACACATAAAATAATAGGCACGTAATACAAAAGCATTTATCTAAACTAACTTAATAATAAAAACTAACCGTAAATTTAAGAAATAAATGTCACGTGATGTGATGTTCCCTTTTGGTCAATTAAATTAATTGTTAAATAAAAATTTAATGATTTTTGGTTATTTTCGACTTTTGTTTACAATTGAGTTTAATGCATTGAATACGATCGTCGGTAAATGTTGGCATTTTATGAAACAACATTTTTAGGCCCTTCTTTTAAATTGTAAAATACTAATGTATGTGACACTATAGTAATAAACATAATAATTTCTCATAAAATTGAAAAAGTAATCGCTTGTTGAAATAATTATTGCAATAATTACTATTTAAATAATGACTTATTGTAATTAAAAATTATCGCATGTTGAAAGAATATTTGCTTTATATTGAATTTAGTTAAACCATATAAGTTTATAAGCACTAGAATTAGTCTAGAAATCGTCAAAAATGTATGTTAAGTGTAAAATGTTGATTAGTCTCAGCTGAACTTAACTGGATTTAGCTAATCGTAGCTGGAATTAACTTTATTTGACTAGTCGCAGCTAGATTTAACTAGATTTAATTGATTAGTCGCAGCTGGATATAAACAGGATTTAGCTATAGTCTCAGCTCAGCATTTAACTGGATTTAACTAGTCATATTTGAATTTACTGGATTTGACTAGCCATATGTGGATTTAACTGGATTGCCTAGTAGTAGCTGGATTTAACTAGAATTAAATTGACGTATCGCTGCTGGATTTAACCGGGTTGGACTAGTCGCAGCTGAATTTAACTGGGTTTAACTACCTGTAGCTGTATTAACCTGTATTTGACTAGTAGCAGCTGGATTTAACTAGATTTACTAGTCTCGGTTGGATTTAACTGGATATGATTAATAGCAGTTTAATTTAACTGGATTTGACCAGTTTAAGTTGATTTAACTGGATTTGACTGGTAGCACCTCGATTTAACTAGATTTGAATTGTAACAGCTAGATTTAACTGAATTTGACTAGTCGAAGCTAGATTTAATTGCATTTGACTATTCACAGATAGATTTAACTAGAGTTGAGTCACACAGATTTTCCAAAAAGCTGATCCATGTTAAAGCAACAGCATATTTTGTCGCAAAACTAGGATGTCCAAACATTTTCTCAGGGTTGGGAATAAATATTAACGGGAATTACCGGTTAAGTCAATTTCTGTAGAGTAGGTCAATGTAACCACTTGAAGTATTTTGTTGGTTTTCCGTATGCTTGTATTAATTTCATATTATGTTCCAGCTTTATTTATGATACCGATAAATCTGACACATCATTGAAGTTAATGTTTCTATTCTTTCATATTAATTCTCGGAATAGTATATCCTATAGGCTTTATTGTTATTTTTGGCTCCAGCATATTATGCAAACTGTTTATACAAAGCTTTATTTTTCACACAAAAGTGTATACTATAGCACGAACAACTTTATATAGACCGCTTCAAAGAGTTCATATTTTTCTTTCGTCGTTCCTTCCTTTATCATACGCCTCTTGTTGGTAGCTAGATGTCATGAATAATTATTAAAATTTGATATGATTAGATTTAGTTTTAGCTATAATAGCGTAGACCTTGTAGTTGGTTAATTATCCATGTTCACATTTTCGGACCAAAAAGAGACAGACCCCCTAAAATGATTTTGAATGGATCAATATATTTAATTGTATTTATTGTACGTTGTATATTTATGTTAAATTATTTCACATATAGGCCCATTATTCTATTATTGAAATGAATTAGATGGGTTACAGTAGCAGCTTGCGTAGTGGCGTACGTAGCTCTATAGAGGGATGGGTTAGTGGGGCAATTTTTGATGTAACTAAACATTTAGATAGATAATTCAGTTTACTAAATCAGCAATATACTATATACTAAAGAAATGAAAAGCGTAGGCATACGTAATACACAATTTCAATAAAATACTTTATGCAGTAGAATATAAATGTCTCTATTTTAATGTCACAATTTGATTACTCTGACAATCTTAAAAATAATATATCAGCATTTAATTGTTATATAAAACTTTCAATCTGGTCATGTAGACCCAAACATTTAAACGTTATAAATATTTCGGACATAAAATCTATTAGCTTAAGCGAGTAAAAATAAATATTCATGTGGCTTTGATGGAGGTAAAAAAATCATCGAATAAAGGAGGTAAATGAGCCTCAACTCGCCACAGACTTTATCATTAAAAACATATTAGTGACAGTGATACAAATTCATGTGTCCTCTTTTATTATAAAAACCCGGCATGTATACTCTGCTTCTAATACATATTATATTGATAGCATATTGACTGCTTCTAATACATATTATATTGACCATATCTTTGAAAAGATCTAAACCAGAATTTACGATATTATATATAGGCTCTATTTACAATATTCATCATTTGTAGCATTATTGGCTGTTATTAGAATGCACATATACGATGCATAGGGCTTTCATCCATCATAAATCAATATGGCGTCGACGATTTGTTATTTTGCACTTTGCCAATTGTACCTGTAGTAGCCGAATTGAATATATGATATTGTCCTGAGGCCAGTAATTGTGTAATTTAATTAGACTGATGGAGTGTGTGTGTGTGTGTGTGTGCTAAGTGCATATAGTGAAAATATTTATATTTTGAGAATCGTGCATTAGACTTGTTATATAATGTGGCCATATTTACATTGTAAATTAATTACTTAAATTCGAAGTTTATTTACTGAATTTGAAGTAAAATAAACTCATTATTAATAACTTATTTCAATATGAAATTTAATTTGTCACTGTTTAAAGCTACTGTTTTTAAAGCTTATAGTAATCCATTATTAAATGAAAATGACTAGTAATTTGGTTCGATTGTTACAATCAAATAATAGTCATTTTCATATTTTACTCGTAACGAAATAAATTTAATCTTTTAATAAATGCTGTTTCCACATGCCTTTTTATTAAACTAAAATGTCATAAAGCGCATTTAACGTAGTCTGGCTTATCTAACATCAGCATCATTTCTCGTAAATCTGTCTATTTTTGAAAACAACAGCAATTTGAAGCTCAATAACTGTCGTGTGTGACGATAAAACGTTTCATTGCAGCGATCTCTGTTCATAGTCTGTCAGTGTATTCGCATCAAACTAGCGATCGACCAATAAAAACGTGATAATATTTGGATAATAATTTCCCATTGAATCTAAAGCTATGTTTAGGTATTGTTGTTATAACCGACACATATACAAGGGCGGATCTACAGGGGGGGGGGGGCGAAGGGGCGATCGCCCCCCCCATGGCCCAAAAAAAGTAAAAAGTATAAACATCGACCAA
>JAQIXG010002218.1:0-18414 GCA_034700105.1 Oconnorella tubifera | reverse complement strand
AATATGCCATGAGCCCATAGCTGCTATGGGCTCATGGCATATTGCCCTATACTTAAAATTAATTTTAGTATATAAATATACTAATAATTTCAGCTGATCTAAAATTTATCGTTTGAATTTAGGAGTTGTTACTTTAGAATTAAATCCAATTCTAAACTTAACTTCCAAAATTTCCAAAAACTATCTTATCAGCTGTTCTATATTTAGATACACTCGCACAAAATCCATTAGGGAATGGTAAAATACTATATAAAATAAGATCACTCTCAATGAGCATTATCAGAAATAAAATTCATAAAAAGAATCTTATTATTCTAATTTATATCATCTCAGTAGAGTCTCCAGGCGTAATTTAGCCGAAATCTTTTCCTCCATGTTAAATCCCATCAAGTCCTTGCGAGTAATAATCCCAACGACTCGATTTGATTCGTCGACGACAGTCACGTGACGCAGGCCGAGTGTTCGGAATATAATGTAGGTGCGTTCGAGAGAAAATTTCTCCGGCACGACCATTGCTGATTGGTTGATATAGGGCTCCTGTGTGATGGAAAATAAAGTTATATATATATGACATAAGCCAGGGAGCCTGGATTCTAAATGTAGAAAATCTGTAGCTTAAATACGTACATACTGTAAATTCTACGTCTACGTACTGTAGATTCTATACAAATGTATTAATTCCATTTATATATGTACAGATTCTATACATAATTACAGATTTCATGCACGTGTACACAGATATCTATCCATACGTACAGATCCTATATATTCCGTTGATTGTATAGATTGTATAGTCTGGTTGTTTAAAAAAATTAAGTAAATAATTCTAGAGTTATTGGCATCGGCATACCGATATCGATACTATCATACCGATATCGATGCAGCATTTTCGTATCCGAAACACCGTTACAAATTTCATCCTTCATTATTAATCGTAATATATTTCTGCAATCATAAGCATAGAGGAATTCTTTTGAGATATATTAATTTGATGATGACAAAATTAAACTATGTACGATGTACGAGTTTCAAAAACTATACTCTAGTCTAGGCTACTACAAGTTGCATAACACTTGCACGGAGTAAAAAATGACCGACTAGCATACCCCCCCCTTATTAAAAAGTCTCCGGATTTGCACGAATTGCGTGGGTCATTTTTTTCAGCAGTGGAGTTGTTTAAACAACCCCAAACAACCCTGTGGCTTGGCCACTGATTGTTTGTATTCATTCTATGCATATGTATATGTACAGATTCTATACAGATATACATGTTCTATGTATTTAGAGATTCTATATACATGTATAGATTTCATAAAATTGTTCATCACGCAATACTTTTTGTAAATCACACTTTTACGTTAAATCATTATAATATAATGATTAGATCTATAGTGATATGCTAACTAGTAAAATCCACACGTCTAAATTATTTATAATATTGAAAGGGTGGTAGGGTATACGTCCCTGTTTTCTTCTTTAAGCTTAATTATAATGAATTTATATTATAATCAAAAAATATATATGAATAAGCTCCATTACCAGATTGATAAACATTTCATTGAATTCTTGACTCTGAACGTACATAAGTAGCATCTCTTCAATTGCTTCTGGATGCTCCAACTTATCCAAAGTGAGCTGCATTAAAAATAAATATAGCAAATTTATTAGTTGATGAGTCAACTGAATAGTCTGTGCATCAGTATACTTAACCAAAGCTATATATACTCTATACTCTTAAACTATATATATTGAATACTTAATTCATCAACAAATATTCAATATCTTTGATTTATATTGTTCGTAATGTGCATCTTGCTTTGCTGTCTAATCATTGTAGTACTCTGTTCTCTTGTATTTTTCTTTGATGATATTTCATTGACTTGTTATAAGTGTAATGAACTCATAATTAAATAAATAAAATTACTCACTTGTTGGTGATTAATATAACCAGGATCATCAAGCAATGTTTCAAATTCTGATAGAGCACTACTGAATAAATTCTGATGCTTCAAAATGACTGCCAATTGAAGCCTACAACATGTAAAATATACAAGTATTAATTAACTACTGTATTAAATATATTTAAAAGCACTATTTACATACAGTAAAATAAATGAAAGTGTAAAAATAAGTTACCAAATGGTAGCATAAGTGACCCATAAAAATGACAATCACAAATCTGCTTGTTCTATTAATACTTAAGGTTAGGGTTTGCATTCTGGTTACGGTTAAAACTGAAATTAAGGTCTTTTAATAGGGTTAATTAGAAATTAGGATTATTGAATGAACTGATATGGCCACTTTATCGGGTTAATGTATTCAGGGCCTTCTTATCGGGTTAATGTCTTCAGGGCCTTTTTATCCGGTTAATGTATTTGGGGCCGTTTTGTCAGGTTAATCTATTCAGGGTTGTTTTGTCTGGGTTGCGATATTTCATTGTTCTGACAATAAAATTAACAATATATATTCTAACCTGTTAATTAACCCAAAATAAACCAGTTCACCATTATCGGCCCTTTTTACCACCGGAAATCCCCCGTGATTCGTATTGAGCAGAATATCAGCCAATCGTGTGACACTTTCTCTGACCTTTATCACTATTGGTGAACAGGCCATGATGTCACGCGCAGAATGAAGCTCTAGATTTACCCTAACAGAATATATAATACAGGAATGGTTTTAATCTAAATAATCTGACGAAATGTAATCATAATAAGAAGCGTGTTTGCTTCACATTAACTGATGCTTTCTTTTTATCAAATATTGATTGTCAGTCTGTATTTTTTTGGTATATTATTTGATCATGATGATACTTTAAACTTTTATTTATGGTACTAAATAGTCTATGTGTGCTTCCGTACCGTTAAGCAACAAACAAACAAAAATAAGAAGTATTTTTACTTCATAAAATATTAGTATGGCTGTTCAAATCGTCCAACTGAGCATGGCAAAGCATATTAAATTAAGCGAGTATATTCAATCATTTAAATCAATTACACATTATTCTTTCGTTATTTTTCAATATTTATGATTTTTGACTTTTTCAACACTTTAATCGCCATTAGGTAAATTGGAATCGATTGTATAGTTGGCCTAAGCTTAAACTTGTAGTCTATCAACTGAGTTATCTATCATTTTGCAGCTGATGCAAATAAGATGATATTTTTTAATTCAACTACCACAATTCTATTTCTATTTCTCTGCTAATTTATTGTTTATCAAAATCAATCAATTTTATTTAGAAACAATGTCCCTACAAAAGAAATTATAACTTCAGCACAAAAGACTATTTAATGACAAATTAACATTTAGATAATCTAAATAATCAATGGAAGTTAACATCTAAATCTTGACAAATTTTAAATAATAAAAATACACATAAATCTTGACAAATTTTAAATAATGAAAATGACAGATAAATCTTGTCAAATTTTAAATGATATAAATACAATAAATCTTGACAAATTTTCAAATATGAAAATAACACATAAGTCTTGACAAATTTTTAATTCCAAAAGGAAATAGAATTAATAAAAGATTCAGAAAACCTAAATCCTTCACAATTGACAACAGGATCCGCTTGTAGATAAGGTATACACTTGAGTTGAATGAGAGCTTGGTAATAAGGATGCGTGAAAAAATCCCCGACCCATTTAGACACCATAATGGCAGCCATAATGGGAAGCAGAAATTGGACATCATTTGTCATCTCTATCTATTGATGTTAAAAACAAATTAAAAAGGTTTGAATATATAAAGTGATGCACAATGGGGGTGGAAAAAGAAACATGTATTATAATAGCCATCACCATAAAATGTAATTTTTCTCACGAAAAATATCTGTAAATTTAAAACTGTTTTCTTATAAAACTCAATTCTTTGCAATATAAATTAAATATAATATTTAAATATAATATGATTATGAGCATTAAACAGGTGCTTAAAGGGTGAAACTGGGGAATTTAAAGTCTTTGGATTTGAATTGCGTGTAACATTGTAATATCAACTGAGCTTCTGCAGCTTTTAACAATGTTTTCAATTTGAAAGCTAAATTTTGACATCGCTTAAAAACATTAAGATAAGAAACCACGTCAGTTTTGTGAACTCTAACAGAGCTGCAAACTGAGTGTACAGACTAAGTTTTAGGCAAACATTTGACAAGCAAGCATTCTATTCAGACAGAGTAAATAGTGAAAGATGAAAGAGTAAGTTGTCTTTACTCTGATCAGTACTTTGTGTCTAGAGTCTCAATAATGAATGAAAAACATAAAAAAATACTGTCAAATACAAAAATACTTATAGAAGACCAACCAACCAGTATAACAGCTAGTGACATAGTAAGCCTCGAGACGCCCCCAAAGAAACTTGCTGCCCCAACGAGAGCAAAGGCCCCAGGGTCTATCCATGACCCGTAGTTGTTCTCCTGCGAGTGAACACCAAACATTGACACCATGAGTACACCAATTATGCGACCATACAGACCACCGATGTACCTACAAAATACCAAACAATGTGTACAAAGGCAATGAACATGAAATGAGCAATGAAAATGAAAGTTTAGTTCATTTAGAACTAAACGAGTTGCAACTTAGTGATAAGTAATTATTGCAATAATTTTTATGCTTTTTTTCTCAGATGAAAAGAACTGTAAGATTTGTTTTGATCTTTGCTTTTAGTAAAGACCAATATGCTTAGGCATTATTTAGGTATTATATGAAAGCAATGAAAAAAAAATGACAGAAACTATTTCATGTACACAAAAAAAGGAATGATTATTTTATTAAATTTTGATTTATGTTTGATTTAATCTACTTAAATGTAGGTCAGATAACAGAACAAAAAAGGAATGAGCTCTCGCAGTATTACTAGCATCTACACTAGACAAAAAAATAAAAAATTACTAATTATAAGAGCTAAAGTGTATCGTTGACAACGATTTACATAAGATATATCGAAGTTGCCATTACAGTCTGGTGTGAACTGAGGGTATGCCCGTACCTCCCTCCAATCAAAAAACACACACACATAACCTTCGTACTACACCTCATGACCGTATCATACTTTTCTCTCGCCTCACTAAGGCTAGCAGAAATTCTTTCTTTCCTCGTATGCTATCACTAAACTCGTATTAAATTGACTTTATTATTTGATTCACTCTGCTTTGACTGACATTAACTTTGTTTTACTCGCTATTGTTATTGTTTTACATATGAACTTTACTTCTGTTATAACTTTGCTGTTGAAATGTTAAATTAAACGATTGAATTGAATAAAACTAGCACAGTAAACTGCTAGTATGGGGTAAAATAACATACTTACAACATTGGAACCAGAATTCCACTGGCAATGAAAGTTCCAGACGCCCAGCAAGCGAGAGGGAAATAGAAAACAAGAGCAATGGAAAGAGAGGTAACACCCAGTTGTAGATGAGTGTCACGTGAGAATAAATGATGGATAGCATTCTCAGTCGAGCCAAATAATAAGGTTGCAACTGTATACAACAAACGGATATTGAATTTAGTGATAAGTACTTAATGTAGTAATTATGATGCTTAATTCCAGCATCTCAAGAGGACTATAAGCTATATTTCGGTCTTTAATTTTAGTAAATACCAATATGCCTAGTCATTATTTAGATACGATGTAAATATGAATATTATGCCAATGATTATTTGGCCCAATATTAATAAACAAGCCTCATAATATATGTATTGCCTTAAAATTATTAACCAATACCTATGAACTGCTGACTACAAATATTTGGTATTCGTTTGCAGTAATTTATTTTATAAACTTAACAAATTTGCAAATAATTAAACTAGTGTTTAGCATCATGACTATTGAAGCAGAAAATTAGCTAAATTACAAAGGGATGATTAAAAAAGTAAAACTAACGTTGATTGTAAGTGCGATTAGTCCAAGTAAAGTTCGAGTGAACCATACTTATTCCTCCAGGGCAAGTATACTGCTCCACCTTCTCATCGATATGCATTAGATTTACAGAATCCCTCTCACAATTAGTTCTGTAAAAAAGCACAACTTGACAATTACTTAAATTGTTTTTAAATATAGTTTTTTTATTTTTAAGCTTTATTTCAAACTAATCTTGTTTAATTTTAATTGCTAATTTTTAATGTATTCTCTTTCTTTTATTTACTTGCTGAATTTTTAATACTAGCTTTTAAACCCGTTGAAGAAAGGGATCAAGCCTGTATAAAATTAGAATGGCAAAATATTGATTATTTCAAATCATCAATGAAGTATGTAAGTAATATGTTAAAGATTTTTTTGGATATTCATTCTCTTCAGAAAACAGCAAAATGTTGAACAATTACAAATGACCAATACATTTACGTGTTTCATTTATACAATATAAATTAAAATGATAATTCCATATAGAGTATATCATAATTTAAACATAGAACATAATTTAAGGCTTACATAATTGTAGTGCTATTTGAATTCATGCAAACAAAAGGATCGCATGAAAGAAGCACAGGTAGAAACACTGAACCCGTTGCACAGATAATCTACAAAACATAAAATATCAACACAAATTCATTGCATCCAAAAAGAAACAAAACTAAATGCAGGGATAGATTACATACATATGAATAGCTATTAACTAAACCCATGCACTAGTACATATTTATGTATCAGTAGCTGTTGATAATATTGACACCATTAGTGGATATATTAAACACAAATTGAAATAACAAGTTAATTGATGACAATTATTTACAATCTGGATTAATAAAATCATTTCTTGTTACTTTTGATCAGTTATATAGTTTAGGATCCTAAAAACACACATATCACCTTTGTCATATAAACATTATAGAATGTTTCTGTATGATACTTAAGGACCCAGTCGTGAAACCCCTTTTGAGTGAAGCTTTGTTTAGCAATTAATATTTATATCATTTACAAACAGTAATCTAGATGTTGCAGTTAACATCATATTTTTACCATAATAAACACAGGTTCGGCTATTTTAAAGAGCTGCGCTCTCCACTGTGGTCCTCTTAAGCAAGCTAGAATCCTTTTTCTCGCTCTAACTATTTTAAGGTTTAAGAATGTAAAAAGGGCGCCCAACAGACCCCCGATTGCTCCAAGTAATACAGCTGGGATGAAGGCGAGAATATTTACAGGTATGCCATTCTGAATCTAAAAAGTAAAAAGTTGAAATCAAAATAATGCGAGTTGTATATTTTTTATAATGTTTACAGACAGTGGAGATAAGCATCAAACAGTATCACAATAAGTGTATGACTCTATACACAGCAAGAAATACCCTTTGGTACACGCTTATAATGATAGTTACAGTTGAGACATCATTCTCTAACAGTAACCCAGATTATAACTTAAATATAACACTAAAATGTATCAAAAAAAGTAATACAATCGCACTGCAAAATTTATTATTAAACATAAAACCTTAATAAGATTTAAAAAACCTTAAATAAGATATAAGCCTCCTCTCTGAACAGCCCAAATGGACTCGTGTACTGAAAACCATTGAAAGCGGAGTCAAACAATCCTGTTGTAAAAGTAGCAATCATTGCGCAAAAAAAAATCTGCCAGGACAGTTTCATGTCCCAAAATGATGAAACTTCTTCCATAGAGAAAAGGAGCCCCCCTACCGGGGCCCCAAAGGCAGAGGCCACCCCCGCAGCAGCCCCTGCGCTTATAAAATTACGTCTGAAAAATGATAAATTAGTAAACACCATTTTATAAAAGATAGTTTAATATAAATAAGGTCACAATTTGCATGATAATTCATGGAAGTCATTCGTGTTATGTAATACTGCAATTACAAATTACAAATACAATACAAATTAAATAATATATTTGTTTGAAACAACATTTCTATTATTGCGCAGAATAATTAAGAAATCAAAACTAATAGTTACTACATTAGATTGAATTGTAAAATATTCATCAAAGTAAACGATTGAAATTTACAGAAACCTACTCATATCAGCACAAAAGAGCTATTATAGTAATAATAGATTTAAATGTATTTATATTAATTTAATATAATTCACAACAGGTAAAACCTACGTAATTAACACAATTATTGACCAAAAGTCTGCAGACGAATTAGCAAATATAAAAATAAATACACATGAAATGCACACAAAGTAGATTAATTAATAATTTTTCATAAATGTTTCTATAATGAAATTTTATTTTAACCGCATATTCTTAGAGTGACCATACCTATCTTCAAAATTTCTAAATCTTTCAAAACATGGAAGTTTGAATTTCATCGTGTCGGATTTAAATTGACTGAGACCGGCTCCAACTAAACTCCTAAAATATATTAAATAATAAAAAATTTAAGTAAAATAGATAAATTAAGTAATATATAAATATTGTCCGACTAAAAAAAACATATATTAAATTATAAGTAATGGACACAAAAAGAACTTCTAAATTACAAATTTCAGTCTTTTATAATTTGTTTTCATTTATTACAAATAAAGACATTAATAAAATAAATGAAGGTAATTTTCTTAATAAATAATTAGGTCTCCTAGGGAATATTACAAAGTTCACAAAATAATTAAAATACACAAATGATCAAACATTACACAATAAGTTTATGGACGAGTTTGGTTTCAGAACTTATCAGAATTTCTAATGAATGAAGCAAAATTTGAAGAAAAGTGAACAAAGCATCCATAGATATATTTTATGGATCCAAAACCTTACACAATGCTGGTTTACATATATAACCAGAACGATAATCCTAACCCTAATGTAAGTAATATTACAGATCTTTGACAGATATATTAATAAAATAATGGCAATTTATAGGCCAAGTGTTTGTATTTTCAAACCAGATAAAGAATGACTAGACCAACTTTGAGCTTAATGTAAGCTTTATTTATACAAAATACTAAAAATTATTTTAAAAAAAATGTAGTTAATTATATCGTCAGTAAGACCCTAGTATTTTTTCCTGTGGTTGCAGAAATCTTTACCTGATCTTGGCCTATAAATTACTTTTTCACAAACTTACCCCATATGGATCATTGGACCTTCAGGACCAACGGGCATTCCGCTAGCGACAGCAAAAACACACGAGAGAAATTTTACAATCAGAGTTTTTACGTTAAATATATGTCGAATAACCGTCCCATTTAGAAATCCCATGAGCTCTGGGATTCCCGATGAAGCGGCCTGGGGACGAAGAAACTGTAAGCCGGACAGAAACAAAGAAGAAAAACAATATTAGATAATCGAAGTTATGAAATATAAAATTAAATGGCAGTTTAATAAAAATAATAAACCTAATATTAAAAATTTAGATGCACTAAGACTATTAGTATTAAAAGAAAATATTATACTATTATATCATTTTACTTTTTTTTGATTTAAAAATACTACTTTTGGTGATAAAAGAAGTGAAACACTGTAACAAATAGGTCAGTAAGATACTACATTCAGTTTAATAATAAATAACTTAATGAGGAAAAAGATCCGCCAATTAGAATTATAAAAATTAAACTCAAAATTTATCCTCTTGAATGTTTTGAAAATGTGATGTTTTAGAGATATTATGCACTCAGTTGTCATTGTATTTTATAACTCAGATAGTTTTGGAAGCCCACCAACCTCCCACACAAATCAATTACTTTAGAAATTCTCTTCAAATGAAGAAAATAGTAATATTAAAGATAAGAAATACATTCAAATGCCTCACTGATAATTAATCCAAAGAATGAATTAGAAATCAAATAAAAATGAAATAGCCTACAACGATCAGAGTTGAACTGAAAATGACAAGAACAACACTGAAACCAGCCACCCAAACCCATACTAGTAGAGTCTCACCAGCCTGTAATATAAGAGAAAATGTAGTCAATATTGCATTCGAAAAACAGCAAAAGAATTCAAATTTAAAACAATTTTAAAACTTTAATTTGCGCAATTAATTTTTCTAAATATAAGATAAAAGTAGAAGTAAAATATCACACCTTTTTAAAGGCATTTTCTATATAATTAAAAGTCTTAACCCAATAATTTAACTGTCATTGCTAAAGCACTATATTTTCAAGCATTTAATTTTCAATATCAATCAGATTCAATTTCAACCAACCTGTAATAGTTCAGTGGCCTTCATCCATTTTATTGTTGACATAGCGTCAATGATCTGATGCAAAAGAAAACCAATGATACCAACAGTGAAACCAATGAAACCCATCATTAACCATCGCGCAGTGTCCGTACTTTCAAAACAATATATATATAATAAACATTGTTTAACTTATCAAATATAACTAAAATACTAAATACACGCCAGATATAAATAAGTAATATATAACATTAAATCATAAATCAGTAGGCAATATTTTAGAATCTCAATTTTTTGAAAGCTTTCATTTTGGTAAAATACATAAATAGTCAATAGCTTTGATAGTCAATAAATTCTTATAGTGATTGAAAATGTACTGCTATAATGATAATGATTAAATTTAATAATTCAATATCCCTATAATTATAAAAAAGTCAATAGTTAAGATGCAATCATAAAGTAGATTACTTTTTAAAGGAGAAGAAATTTTATATTTTTTGTTCTTACTGAGTTGGGTGCCTTTTTAGCCAGTTTTTATACACAGAACTGTGAGATGGTAAATACTCCATACTTTCATAAGCTGCCAGCATTTTTCGCTCTAACATTGTGTACTTGTGATTTTCAGAGGAACTAGAACGTTCTCGACCCTTAATATCAATTAAATACTAGTATTTAATTACATGACTAAATAATAATAATTTAATACATTAGTCATGTATTTAATTTAAATAGATCGATGCGTTTGCGCTGATGCGATTTATTTCAATATGTAATCCAATACACCCTTTCAAATCTTCCAAAACCTCACCCCCTATTGCAATTTTTGATTTTTTATAAAGCCTAACCCCATGGTACATTCTTGAGTCTTTATACCACGTAGTAACATTGGGTAGCCAAGCCATGACGAGTACATCTTACCCTTTCAAAAAAAGAGTAAGTATCATCACTCGGCACAGGGCAGTCTCCATCCCTCGGCGGCTCCATGGCTGCGCCGTACTTTGAAAGTCCTGGACGACTGGGATGGGATTCGACGCCTGGTTGAAGAAGCATTACTGAACAACCGTCATCGAGCATCATCACGGGGCCATTAAAAGTATCTGTAGAAAATGAATAACATATAATAAAGTGACGCAGTGGTTTTCCTCTGTTGGAAACAAAGAATTTTTTCAGATTTTTAGCAGTAACCACCAGCGGCGATTTAGTCAAAATTTTAATGGGGATGGCCCGGGGTTTACTGTCTTAATTAAAATTATGACTTTTTTGTAGATACAGCCCTCATCGCCTACCCCCCTCAATTTGGATCCACCGCTTAAGTTTGGCATTATTTCATTCCAAAAATAATTTATAATATATTTATAATATACATTCTTACATTTTACATATTTTTTATAGAAGTTTATTTTATGCCATAAATTCTTAACTTAATGAGCAACTGTATAGATACAGTTTTAAATACTAGCAATCTTTCAAATTTAACAGTATTTAGTATAGTACAAACAGTTAACAAATTTGTTAGAAGCTTTGTCAAAATTCATATAAAATATGATGGCCATTTATCAAATTACTTAATATCGGAGATTTGCTACAGGCAATCAGTTGCAGAATGACAATTTCGGAATGTATGATGAGTGTTTTATGGCTAGTAAATAATTTTTGGAAAAACAACACTCTTTTTAAACCAAAAAGTCTTGTCAAGTCTTCCTAAAAATTAACACCAATTATAGGCATTTTCTACAAACGACAGCTCAGTAAATTAACAATGTTAAAAGAATTATTTTAAAGGAAGCTAAATTGCTAAATGGTCAGATTTGCATTCAGTTCCAATTAGAAAGTTTTGATACTGAAGTAGGCCTAAGTTTATAAACTCTGTGTGTTAATAATTACGCAAAATACGTAATTACAAGAAACTTTTATTATGAATCGCTAAATTACACTTTATAAGCAAAGTCCCAGATTAAATACTAATCCAAATTGTAACAAAACAGAGTATCTAACAGATATTATATCTAGAGTATCGTATCAATAGAATGTTCACTCAATTCGAGTTGACGCATGCCTCGAGTTCAATACAATACAATTCAAAGCAGTTCAATAAAATGTCAGTAGATAATATTCGCAAAGGAGTCGGTGGGTTAAAGTCCCCATGAAAACGTAAATATTAATTGTGAGATTAAGAGGTCGATCTAAAACATTGTGTAAGAACACGTAAACTGTAAAATAAAAATATAACGTTTAGTTTAGCTTTAAAACTTAAAGTTTTAAAAGTGTAAAACTTTAATATATGACTGACGAACTTTTTGTCGAAAAAGAAATTTCAGTCTGGCTATATCTTATTAAATAAAGTTAAGTATTAAGTAAGATTAAGTATTAAATAAACATCTTTAATTTTAATTGCTAATTTTCTTATCGTCACTGAAAAATCTACCTGATAGTAGTCTATATATTTGGTTGCTTTTTCTAGAAACGAAACAGGCTCCAGATTCTGTAAAATAAGTGACGATTTTTAAAATATATTTAGCAGTCAAAAGATTGAATTTAATCGAGAAAATATTTATTAATTATAAAAAAATCGACTGCTTATTTTGACAGAGCATTTTTGAACCCCATTCTCGCCATAAATCTTTTGTACGCCCAGCTTGTTATTATGACACATTGGTTTGAAGTTACAAACATTGCAAAACTAGATTTCCAACTAGAACTGGATGACTGGTATCAATGGATTATGTATGGAGCAGTACTGGCCGGTGTTCCGTTTTTAGCGCAAATTGAGCTCAGAAGTGGAAAGTCACTGTGGCTGCGCTCAATATATCATATTGATAAGTTTATATTGTACCCGCAATCTTAATTATCTTAACTTTTAGTTATCTTTATTTCCTTGAAATCTGAGTGGCAGCCTATTTGTTAATACAAATTTATTTATATATTTCAGAAATATTTGTGAAATGTAGATTCAAAATAATTATCTTTACAATAAGTGCACGCGGATGGTTAAAATTACGCATTTGTAACGAAGTTCGAATCCTGGTGTGGATTATTTTGTAAATTGCTGCACCTTTAGTAAGATGCTTAATTTTGTCTATCTTTAATTATATTATAATACAAGATTTTGTTCTTATTATTAATATTGTTTATTGTAATTATTATGACTTTATAATTGTTATTAGTTTTATAATAACAATAGTTGTTATTATTATTAATAATAGTGTTAGTGTATTACTATTAATGACAGTTATTCTATTATAATCATTATTGTTGGTAGTGTTTTCGAGAAAAAAAATCAAAAAACAGAGTTTTTATAAAATTTTCTACATTTAGATTAATTACTTTAATTAAGTTCTGATAAAGTCTATATACAATATTACAAACCAAGGAAATGCTAGGATAAACTAAATACATGCAATAAACAATGTAATATAATTATTTACAATCATATATGCACGGAAATAGCATATAAGCAATGAAATGCAAAGTAATATACAAACGGAAATGCAAATAATATGCAAATATAACTGTAATGGGACACAGATGACAAATCAATTCCAAATACATTAACCTTACAAATCAACCCAGAATACATTAACCCATCAAAGCAACCAATAATACATTAACCCAACAAAGCAACCCAGAATACATTAACCCAATAAAGCTACCTTTACAATTCATGTAATAACTATAATCAATCGCAAAAACCTAACCTTAATTCTAACAAAAAGAAATCAATTATTTGAGCCGATTTGCTGGATTTGATAGTTACTAACTTTAATCATAACCTAATACTAATTATCATTATAACAGGCGATATACATAAGTATATAAAAATACATACTGTAGTAAATTTCATTGCGTTTATAACGAACTATATATTTAAGAGCGTCATTCACAAAGGTCAATTTTCTATTTTCATTAAAACTTTACTAATTAACTTTAAAATAAGAAATACTTTAAAAATTAAATTAAACTGTACTTCAGACATTTAATCAAGCATATGGACATACATGAAACATTCTTAAGTAACATAGAGATTGAAGCGTATAATATACAATACTAATATATCATCATAATGTTAACATATTTGATAAAAAATACTAAAGCATATAACATAGGATATAATTCAGTGCACATGTATATTTTTTTTCTACACACTTTCATTTAAGTGGTATAATCTATTGAAAAAGATATAAATAAACTATATTGAATTTGGTTAACCAACATACTAGTTAAGCGATGGTCACTAGTCTTTAACCTCTTAAAATAAGAATTTTAAATCCTGCTCCTTACATTACATTAATTGAGTTGATTGCTTTAAGATAAACATCAAAATCTCTCTGACTCGGCAACGTTACGATTTCAACAGTAAAGGCCCATAAGCCAATCAAAGCAAGCCTTATTGATTGAAATTATAGTCACTTGCCACAAAGATATGTGTGTATTTGTATCATATATTGCTTCACAAAACGTCTACATATAATTGTGTGTCATATAGCAAGTTTAATATCTAATATCCAAATCAAGATAATTTCATTATATAAGATACAACTGTTGAATTTCGTACTTTACTAAAGGGTGTAGCAAATAACAAAATTTGATAATCACACCCGGATTCTCTTTGTTTCATGTAATGCACTTTAACCACTCTGCCAATATGTTCTAACAAAAAGTATAAATATAACCTGTGAATGATTTAAGGCAGTAATTTCCGAAACTTGTCAAAGAAATTGTAGATTCGTTTACATTGGTTTACTAACTTGAAAATGCACTGTGAAAAGAAGCTTCAATAAAAAAAACTAAATTTATACCTTTGTAAACGTATGAAAAGCAAAAAAGGCTGTACAATTTTTCAGATCCGTCCTCCCACACCCTATCGCATTTAGAAATGTTGGATCTATACAAAAATTAAGATCTTAATTACATTAATTACATTAGTGATAAAAGACAAACAAAAGCTTCAAATGCAATTAAAAAATCCTTCCCAAATGAAAATATTTCATTCATTAAAAGTCGAGTGTTCACTCACTATTTAATTTCTTCACACAAAATTAATGAATTCAAAACTGTCACTAGTGCTGATGTGACACTAAACAACAAACAACCAAATAAACGCTTAAGATATAATTTACGCAGAAATTAAAAAATGTAATGACTAAAATTGTAAAATTTGAAACAAAAATAAGTTAATAAAATGATACGGAAATTAAAAGAAATATATCACTGACAAAAAACAAAATTTACAATATTTACTTACAATTTATACAGCCAGTGTTATGAAAGTTGCCCAATTGTGAAATATTGTCAGTAAAATTAGAGCGTAAATAATTTTTCAACTTCTCAAATCTGTTTTACTACACTATAATGAAACACTATACTATAATGAAAATAACTAACATTACTTTCATAATCAATCTTAACATTTGTAGACATTGTAGATACAATCATTATTATCCTAATATTTATTAATATAATTATTAACACACATTTCATATTGACTAATATATTTTATTGGTGATTCAGCGACGATTCATCTACAGATTTTTGATCTGTGACACTACATCTGCACACATTTGATCTACCGACATTTTGTCTATACTAACCATAGTTCTAACCCTAGCCATAACCTGTTTCTAATGTTCTAGTAGAAAAAAAGGCAGGTAGATCAAATGTCAGTAGACGTAGTGTCATAGATCAAAAGTCTGTAGATGAATTGTTGTAACGCCTTATGATGACTAATATATTTATTGGATACTTAATATCGTAAGAGCTATTTAAGACTATTTTTTTTATTTAAGAGCTATATATATAAGGCTAGTCAGTGATGAAAAATTATTATAACAAGTAGAAAAAAGTTTTAGTACACTAAAAGATCTCTCATTGGGATTGATGCAATCATTGCATGAATCAATGAATAATCACAAAGGAAATATAAAACAAACAGACAATTTACAGTCAAAAACACAGAGATCATTTAAAGTAATTTTCATTCAACAATACTACATTTTATCAAACTTTTAAAGTTTGCTCAAATTATACACATCTATTCGGAAATATCTTGAAAAATCAGTTAAATATACTACATGACTACACATTCACTCATCACTTAATTTCCGTGTATCAAATACACACAGGTCCAGGTTCGAATCCAGGAAAGCTCATTATTTCTTTAACTTGCTGCACCCTTTAGTAAGACGCTTAAATTAACAGTTACGTCTGAGACATCATTATAATAAGGTAATACATGACGTTAAACTTAATCTTGACAACTAGCATTACATTTAGTTTTGTTCATTGATGTTATATACCCGAATCTAGTTTACTACTAAATTACTATATCGTGCTGATTAGAAAATATATTAACATAACGAATGACTAATTCATATTAATCTGTCCTAATCATTCACTATTTTCATAAATTCTAAGCCCCATGGCTAAACTAATCAAATATACAACATAATATTTATAATTCTAGTAAAATTCTAAATTAGATAAGAGCACAAAATATCTTTAACGCAGCTACTGAAATAAAGTGTATACAAGCAATTTGTCATTTAGCCATTTTGCATCCAATAGGCTCAAAACGCTTAATAATTAAGAGTTACTTTAGGGTAATGGTTATAAATAACTTGATTAAATATGACAGCAAATTAGATATCTTTGAAAGAGGGTTCATGTCCAAATGCCATAGAGACCATCAAAATAAATGTCATCAAATGTAACGCAGTCTTAAATAATCCAATTTACTTTTTAAAAATCGAATAATTGTCAATATAATCTTTGTTGTATCTAAATTTCAAGTCTTGTTATTATATATTGTCAGTCGCTTGCTCTATTGTTCACTCATTCATTTACTAAATAAATCAGTCATTGACTGAATAAATCAGTCAATCAGCTAATAAATCAGTCATTCACTTAATAAATCACTCATTCATTCAATAAATCATTCAGTAAATACCTCAAAAACAGATTCACTGAAATAATTATAAAAAACTGAAAAAGCTCATCCTATCTCCTCAAAGCTTACAATGACTTAATAATTCCTTATATTCTTCACACAATCAATCACTCATTCACTCACTTAATCTTCTATTCCTTATCGACTTATTCAATCAGTCATAAAATCACTCATTCATTCAGTCACTCACTCAATCACTCATTCAATCACTTACTCAATCACTCATTCACTCCCTCCCATCCCTCAAGAATCCACTTCCTGTAAAGAATTTACAAATTCCGTAAACTCCTCAGCATTCGCCTCAAACCTAGCCAACTGCTCCGTGATCGAATTCATTGCCTCCCTCCCCAACCCCTCCCCTCCTCCCCCCTCCTCCTCCCTCCCCCCACCCTCAAACATACTCAACGCCGGTGCACTTTGACACTCCCTATAAAACCTCCCTAGATCCTCCTCACAACCGGCAAACGGTGCCTTTAATTCTAACAAAACGAAATCCTGATTGCTTCCGACACTATCATTTAACTTATCTTTCTCTATAACCGGCGCGATTTCAGCTCTGTTTTTCGTCAGAGGGGGATCAAGTTTCGGCAAAAGCGACGCAAAAGGAATATCGTCACCGAAATCTATAACTGGTTCATCTTCTGCAAAAGCTGCTCGTTTGGGTTTTGACCAATTTGTGATAAATTCTCGATGCTCCGCTTGGATATCTTCCAGGCTCGAAGGGGGATGGTCAAGATTTGGGTCGATGGTTTGGTCGTAATGGTCGTCGGTTATTTGAACGATGGCGGGGGGGAGGGAGACACGACGGGGACAAATGTGAAGACGAGTTTTGTAAGCGAGAGAGAGGACGACGGAGCCTTGAAGAGAGGGAACGGAGCCAATTATTTGAGTCTGGGGTGGGATTGAAAAAGCAATCAAACTTTTTTTATAAGGAATATCAAATGTAATATTATATATTGAACATTCATATTATATATCGGACTCTTAGCCTTGCAAATAAATAGTTATCTAATTATATACTGATACGATTGAAAACAATAAGTTTTATAGTGTTAGATTTTCAGTATAAAATAATGTAGCATCTTAAATAACACAGATAAACAACCTTGAACAATACAAATATAAACTATATAAAACAAAATGCAGATAAACTATCTCATACAACACAAATAAAACTACCTTATATTCCTCTGCACCGCCGCTTAAATGAGGCTCCCCACAAATGATCCTGCATTGCACGGTATAGTCACCTAGAGGAGCTTGCCTCCTTGATAATCTGTACGCCGGCACACCTCGACTCATAGTTAATAAAGATTTGAGAAGTGTTTCGGAATATGAATAGACCATACTTGTAGAACGGATTTCATTAACGCATCCCGATGCAGTC
>JAQIXG010002217.1:0-18416 GCA_034700105.1 Oconnorella tubifera | reverse complement strand
TTTACCAATAGTTGAAGTTGTTGTTCCAGAAGGTGTTGTTGCAACAGTGGTTGCGACAGTTGTTGGTGCAGATGTTGAGGCAGATGTGGATGGTGCAGCAGTGGATGGAGTAGAAGTTGGTGCAACTGAAAAAAATAAAAATATTCAATTACAATATTCAGCAATTGTATGTTAGTCAAAATCTCAAAATTCGAATATTAATGCAATATTATATTAAACCCATGTTGTGCCTCAATAAATTAAAACTAAGTTATAATCAGTACGGCTTACTTTAACTATAATAGCGAAACCTTATTCAATCTGCGTTTACATCAAGGTTTGAAAGAAGTTGATTTTTTACCTGTGTGAGATGTTGTAGTAGCAACAGTTGTTGGTACAGCTGTAGATGGTGCAGTAACAGTTGTAGTGTCTTCTGAAATTTTAAGAAAAAATCATCAACTATCTTATCTTCAAAATAATTCTTTCCTTTTACTATAAACTATTAATTGCTAGTCGTTTTATGGTTTAGTTTAAAATGCATTGTTCTAAAACATTTATTTTTTGAATTGTTAATATGGTTAGATTTTATGACTATGATAACTGGTATACAAATTTAGATATCGATTTTATTTTCGAATTTTTATCACAAGCGTAATCTAAAACAGCAAAGTACTGCAAAAACAAAGTGTATCGTAGAGTAACTTATATAAATTCATTTTTACCCATTGATGTCAAGCAGGCAACAACTTGTGTGACTTCTCCATGAGCAGGTGTCTTTGGTGTCTTGGATGTAATGACAATCACAATAGAAGTAGCTGGTGTTGGCTTGTCAAAGGTGACGATTATTTCTTTTGGCGAATCTTCTGGTACAGGTACCTTCTTAGTTTCTCCTACTGGTTTTCCATCGTGACCAACTGGAGTGACGCTGATATCTTTAGCATCTTTAGCATCTTGAAGTGTTACTGTCACACTCTTGAATACTGGTGTATCGTTTGGATTCTGGCTCTTTACAGTTGTTGTGGTAGTATCATCCTTAGTGGTCGTTGTGGTGTCCAATTTATCTTTAGGAACAATGCCTACGTCCTTCATATCCTTTGGACATGGGGCTTTAAAAATAATGACATTGTTTGATTGGTTTAATTATATAAGTTCTTTTTTTGTTGAATCTGCAATAGACTTTATTCACTTGAAAAGAATGCTAATTAATACAGTCAACTGTAAACACGATCACGCATTACATATGTCCGAATAGAACAAATAGTCGAAATAAATGTTAAATAAAAATGATTTTTAATTGTCAAATTCGGGAAGTTTCACTATTAATAATTTATATATGTAAGAAATCATCATGTTAATATTATAATTAGTTGACAAAATAACATTTACCAATAGTTGAAGTTGTTGTTCCAGAAGGTGTTGTTGCAACAGTGGTTGCGACAGTTGTTGGTGCAGATGTTGGGGCAGATGTGGATGGTGCAGCAGTGGATGGAGTAGAAGTTGGTGCAACTGTTAAATTACAATATTCAGCAATTGTAAGTTAGTCAAAATGCCCAAATTAAATGTTGATGTGATATTATATTCAACCATGGTTGTACCTAAATTGGTTTAATAAAAAATAAAATCAGCCTGGCTTACTTTAACTAAACTAGAGAAAACTTAGTCAATATGCGTTTAACTAAAAAGTATTAATTGAAAGAATTATATTCAAAGTAATTTTACTTGTAGGTGATATTTGTGACTTATTCAAAAAATTTAATTATTACCTGTGTGAGATGTTGTAGTAGCAACAGTTGTTGGTACAGCTGTAGATGGTGCAGTAACAGTTGTAGTATCTTCTGGAATATGATAAGAACAATTTAGTAGAACTAAATTTTTAAATTACAATGAAACAGAAAACGAAGACTGACAATGAGGATAAATATCTTTGATACTCTGGGTTAGCAATAATATTAAAACTTAAACTGATCTCTGCTAGTTTATTGTGCTAATTCAAGTAACATTAATAATAAGTAATAAGATCTTACCACTATTAGAGGTACAAGCGACTGCGGACAGTACAGTAGATGGAGCTTCCTTATTTGGAGTTGTTATTTCCACTACAATAGTTTCAGCATTAACTGGAGTTGGGAAGTCAATCTTTGTTGGTTTGTCCGATACTGGAATTGTCTTGGTCAGAGAGAACTCAACTGGTTTTCCATCCTTTCCAAGTGCTGTTATCTTAACAACTTGGGTGCTTCCCGGTGTGAGAGTGATGCTGTCCCATATTGTTGGAGTCTGCTGAGTGGATGTCTTGCTTGTTATCTTGTAAGCAGTGCTGGTCTTGCCTGTGTTTGTCTCAACGTTCAGTTTGTCTAGTGGCAAAGAACCGCCATTTGGCATCTTTGTGAGACATGGAAGTTCTGAAAATAATAAATTCCACATGAAACTATAATGCGCATAAGAATTTAGCCTTCATTGTTTAAATATCACCGTGGCTTATTGTAATTCAAAAAATATATTCAATTTAAAAATTATCATTTCATTAAATTTCACAAATTAAAGGATAGCATGATGCAGTTTTCAAATTATATCATTTATTTCAGACTCTGACTATATTCAGGAATTAAATTTGCTTCAACTTGTCCAGTATTAAGTACTAACTGGTTTGAACTGTTGTTGAAGCAGATGTTGTCAAAGATGTTGTTCCAGCTGTTGCTGCTGTGGTCAAAGTTGTTGTTGCAAGAGTTGTTGTTGTCACGCCTGGTGCAAATGTAGTAGCTGGTGTGGCTACAGTGGTGACTGAAAATAAAAGTTCATGAGAATACTAAATATTTATTTCATTATCTGATTCAGTTCTCATCTAATTTCAAATGTATTTAGTATATATACTAATGCGATCAATTTGATCAAATTAGTGATAATTAGTTCAATAAATTTACAGTAGGCCTACTAATTCAGACTATTGTTATTATATGCTTGCATGCACTTTCTTATTCTTTGCACAAATGATGCTTAACGAAATCTATACACACAATGCAGTGCTTATATAATGCAGTGCACTTTTATACCTATTTTAAAATTTTGATTAAATATGACTGCAGTTATAATTATTTATGAAATATTTATGAGAATATGTCCAAAAAATCCCAATACGTTGGATTATTTTGGCAAATTTCAAATACCTGTCGATGAAATTGTAGAGTGAGTTGTTGTTGGTAAAGGAGTCGTTGGTTCGCTCTTGACGATTACTTAAAACAATAACACAAGTGGTAATAGATCTATTACAAATGTACATTATTTGCATTATATATTTCCTTTTGCATCCATATTGATTTTTGTATTTTTCCCTCTTCGTTACTCTCTTTGTTATTCTGCCCATATGGCGATTAAAAGTATAAAATTATCATCAACATATATATGCAAAAGCCTAAAATTACAAGTTTGTATTGTAGACTTTCTAAATTGCAGTGTTTCAAAGAAATTAACCTATCATTTCAAAAACATCTAATAAAATATATAATATAGCCATAAAGACATACCGTGTGATTCGAAGCAAGCGTACACAGACAGGTGCAAGTTGTAGTCAACCTTGGCGTCATCTGGAGTAGTGACTGTGATGATGACAGACACGGCCTCAATGTATGGACTGAAGACCATTGTGAGAGTACCTCTGGTTGTCATCTGCAGAGAGAATTCGGTTGTTCCAACTGGTATTGGTTCAGAATCGGTTTCCTGTACGTACATGACGCTGAACATGCGAACGTTTCCTATAGGAACAAAATGATATGCCAAGAATTAATATCCAGCTTTAATTGCAGAAAAAATCGGCACAACATTGGGAAACTTTAATCTTGTGCAATTAGTATAATATCCAATATTGTAGTTGCTGACTAACTTATAAAACTAGGTAACTTATATTTCTCCTTGGTAAATTCATGAAAATATGAATGTTTAAAATATGCTATTAAGGTATGTAAATGTAATTCCAACCTGAAAGGGTAAGTTGTTGCAATTTAACT
The DNA here is from genome assembly GCA_034700105.1 of Oconnorella tubifera. NCBI lineage: Eukaryota > Metazoa > Annelida > Clitellata > Enchytraeida > Enchytraeidae > Oconnorella > Oconnorella tubifera. The sequence continues at coordinate 14,439 of JAQIXG010002217.1, read as the reverse complement.
GCTTTCTTCTGTGACAGAGTGACTGTGATCGTTGGCTTGACGATGCTCTTGACGGGCACCTTCCATCCGGCTGCCCTGGGGCGGATATCAGCGACGGAAGATCCAGAGATTACTGGAACTCCGCTGATCATGGTGTCATGAATTGTGGATGGGGTTGCCAAACCTTCGGTTTTCTTGCACATGGCTGTAAAACATTCATATTTGAAAATTATACATTTAGGCACTATTTTTGATGGTAAGTACATGCAAGAAGTATCATAAGGAGATATGATGATAATATCAGACATAAAATTGAGCATGATAAGTCAGCACAGATGTGGTAGTCTTAAAGCTGAATATTACGTATCAAGTGAAAATAAATATAAATATAAAATTTCACTTGCTTGGTTCGTGATGGCATCCCAGCACTTCAACGTTAATCTTTGGCAAAGCAGCGTTATCTTTAGTATTAGAAACTTCAGTTAACTTGATCTGGACGTATGTCACAGTGAAATCGGTGCTAAAAAAGATTGTTGTGTATTTTCCTTCTGGGAAGTTCTCGCTCTGGAAGGTCTTTGGACGATTTTCCTCGGCGTATGGTGTGAAAATCTTTCCATCGTTGCTGGCAAGGACTGTGAATGACTTCACATTGTATTGTTTCAGAGAGAATCCATTCACAACCGTTGGTGCTTTGAACTTGATGGTCAGAGTAAGAACAGTGTCACGTTTTGCATCAAAGGTTAAACCTTCTTTTCCTACAAGAGCATCTTTCTCGGAATGACGATCAGATGGTCCAGTTTTGAATACGGATGATGACTTGATTTCTTCAACGACAGAAGTTGATGCAAGAAGTGATTTGGTACATTTTGGCTTTGGTGTAACAATTGGAGTTGGAGTGGGTTCAGGTTTGGGGTCTACTTTAGGATGGCAGCGAGAGCAGCATTCACCTGGCATCTTGTATGGTCCGGATTCCTTGGCGTTACATTCCTTGATGACAGCACAGCTGGCGCTATGATCAATTGTGATGATCGAGTCGTGGATGCACTGGTGTTCGATACACTCTGGGTTTACATTATCTTTCCATATTGTTCCAGCTGTTCTGATTATTCCTTGCTTGTCAAGACAGTCGCAGTGGTCATTAGCGGCAACGCAAGAGGTTCCGTTGTACAAAGTTCCGTGTCTGCATTCGCAGCAGTTCTGGGAAATCTCAACGTTGTTCTTCTTTGTTCTGACTGAGTGGCAGACCTTTTGTCTGTGGTGGTTCTTGGTGTCTTTGCAGTTCTTCTCTGGGTGTTCAAAGATTGGATCTCCGCAGACGGCTACTGAGGTTTCATTGACTGGTCTGTGTTTGCAAACTTCTGGATCTTCATCGATTCCATGAGGACAGTCAATCTTTCCGTTGCAGTAGATCTTCTCATCGAGAGAGCAAAGAGTGACTAAAAGTAATAAGTTTTAAAATATTAACAAATTGAACCAATGCAACAAATAAAATTCATATGGGGTTGTCTTGTTATTTAAAATAAACTTCTCAGTGTGTGGGAATTATTTTATATTTCTATAAATTTACAAGGCGGGCTTAGCCAATGAATCAAAGAAGAAGAAAGTGTTATCCTCTTAATTGAGAATACCTTTATGCACTATTGCTTGATATGGTCACTTATGTGCAAAACAGAATTTTAGCCAAATGTGCTGTACAATGCAAATTGATTAGATGAAAATAATTTGAATATTTACCGCAAGTTGCACAGCAGGTGCCCTTCAGTTTCAGTTCCATTTCGTTCTTGGAAGCATCGCATTTGACGGCTGGGCAACGAGTGATTTCGCAAAGTGTTTGTCTTGGGGCAACGCACTTGCATGACACGCAGTTAGCCTTCGTCCAAGTGTCGTTTACCTAAAATTTTAGAAACTTAGTCATTAGTTTTGTTCTACTATAAGTAATTAGGTAACCATAATCTTTTCAGAAGAAATTAGTAAGCAATTACACCACTTTGATCTAAGTCTATTATTATTTATAACATTTCATATATATCGTCAGCCTGTATAGTAAAATGAACTCTTACATGGCGACATATGTTGTCCTCGAAGCATCCAGTTTCTGCGCAAATCTGAGCAGGATTGAGAGATGAAACTGTAGTTGTAGCCATAGTGGTCGTAGATGTGAACATCATGCTAAAACAACATGCAAGGCTTCAACTTAAGTCCATTAGCTGTAGGTTACATTTATTTTAGGAAATAAGACAAATATAAATGCATATGCAAATGATAACACACCATGTTAACTTATGTTTGGGTTCAATTCATTTAAATTTAAGGAGCCAATTAGTTTGATAATTATAACTATTGTTGAATAAAAGTCTAACCATTGGGGTTCGTCAGCGCAAGTAACCTTTCCGTTGGTACAAGTGCAGATTCTGCAGTCAATTGGTTTACCGGCTGGAGTCAGCTCACTGAACTTCTCACCAGACTAAAATATAACAACAAAGGGCATATAGTATTAATACAAATGCCAATCTCTTTATCCGATTTTCTATTACGTCTAATTGAAATGACTTCTATTAGCTTTCAAAATTGCTGAGATTACATAATAAGTACCATATTTTCACGAATATAGAAATCAACATGTGTATAACCCATTTTCAACTTCTAAAAAAAATTATTAGATAACCCACACACGAATATAACCAACAAGGGTTATGTAAAATAGTGTATAACCCGCGAGATATACTCATCAAAACTGTATCTCCAAACTTAATATTCTGCAATTATGTAAAAGGAACTCTACAAACCGTGAAGACTTTCCCGTTATGCATGCAAACGCATTCCATTCTCTTAGTGCAGTACATCTCCGGTGTCTTGGGTTTTACGACTGCAACCTCCGTGTTGTAAGTTGGTGGGCAAGTGCATGTCTTTTCTTGATAGGTAAGATGTCCCTTGGTAATAGCGGCGGGTTGTGCGGCAAATTGAGCGCAGGTCATATTGGCGGGTGCATCGCATGGCAAGTCGCAAACGACGGTGCGGACATTGGAGCATTCATCAATCGGTGGCAAGGGTGTTCCTGATCCAACGAGGGGCTTGCATACGCAGCAGCCCTTCGAGTCGATCTTAGCTAGCATGTGTAGCTGTATAAATTATAAAATATCAAAATTAAATAATGAATCGTTTCAAAGGGGTTCAGGTATAACACCTGCAATCGTGATGTAGTGTTAAGAGGAAATACTTTATAATTTGCAAGAATGTTTACATGATTGTTGAAAATGTGTTTCGGATAAAATCGGATAAAATGAAATAACATTGATATTTGTATTATTTTCCAAATAGTTATCATTGTGATTATTTTGTTTCTTTGAGTAAATCTTTAAGTATTGTGCAGATTGATTAAAGAAAGAGTACAAATGTGTGGAACATTATAAAAATGAAATCATGAAATCATGAACATCATGAAAATATTCGAGTAAAGGACACTTACGTCACCGCAGGTTTCTTCGCAAGCAATGGTGGACTGCATACCGTTCTTAGTGCACAACAAGTGTTTCACACTTCCACATTTATTCTTGATCTGTTTCTGTTCATTCAACTATAGAAAGAGAGCAAAACATTCGATTAAAATACAAAAAATTGCGTTTAACTAGATGCATGCTGAATTCAACATTTTAGCTGAAGTAATGGCTCATGCATTTTGGGATCATCTAAAAGTTACATCATATTTTTGTATAGTAAAGATCTTAATTACAACCAATATTACAGCCACAAACAACACATTATGAAACCACTTAGTACAAAATTATTTCATCCAACTGATATTGTAACTTTATTGTGCTTACGTTCAAGAAGGTAGCTGAAGTTGGTTCGTAGCAAGCGCAGCTGGTAGCCTTGATGCAGGCGCCGTTGACATCCTCAACGTATCCATCAACACACTGGCATCCCTTTCTGCAAGCGTCTCCTGTTGGGCACTTGAAGGCTGGATTGGCCTTGGTCAAGCATGTCTCCATGCATGTACATTTGGTTGGGATCTTTCCGCCAGTGCAAGCTGAATTAAATCAAATAATAATCAATAGAAAAACAACCAACACATTACTACATGTTATTTAGTAAACTTTGTATTACCTTATTTACTTACATCTATAAAAATTAAGTAGTAAAGTGCGTAAATGTCTTTTGTAATACAATATCGAAGATTTTTAGCAATCTAATTAAATATACAAGGTGTTTTTGAAATGCATACTTGGTTGAACTGGTACGGGTGATGGTGTTGGCAGTTTCTCGCAAACTGGGCAGCATTTGTCTTCCTTCATTACAGCCTTCTCTGTGTTTGGCTGTGAAACAGATCAAATACCAAATCGTACTTAAAACTTGAATCTTGTCTTCTTTCATAAGTTATAAATAGCATTTAATTTAATATTTGATCAACATTTATGATTGCATAAAAATCGTATCATTAGCATATATATGCTTTTACTGCAAGCAATTTAAAATATCAAATAGCATTCATACTCTTGAAAAACGAAATGAAATGACAAAGTAACTACAATATTGTTTGACATTATAGTAATATCGTTAAATTACTTACATCGCAGATCTTGCAAGCCTTTGGTTTCTCGATCAACTTATTGTCCAGGCAGAGCAACTCAGCGCATGAGCTCTTTGGTGAAGGTACTGTCTCACCAGGCTACAATTATTCATTACAAACATCAATTAAATTTAGCAGTTTTTATTTACTTCTCATAACAGTATTTTAATCAGAGTTCAGTTGAACGATTTTTGCAATAATTATTTAGTTCTATTTTGTATAACAAATATGAATTAAAAGAACATCTAATTTTTTTTTAAAGCCAGCATTAAAATCAATACCGTGTTCATTAAATTTAAAATATAGACAATAAATAAATGTAGACATAAAATAAATGTAAATATGAGATAAATTCAAACCTTGATGATAACTGCTGATTTTGGCAGAGCCGTTGTTGTGGAGGTTTCGTTTGCACTGGTCTGGGCCATGATGCACTTACAGTCAGCGGCCTTCACACATTTTGTTCCATCGAAGACCAAATCGCTGGGGCAGTCGCAACCAGTGTGGCATAGTCTGCTTTCAACGCAGTTGGGTTTCAAGTAGTGACACATGCTGCATGTCTTCATGCATGTAGTGAATACCAAAGGCGGTGAGCAAGCTGGTGAGACAAAAACAGAGGGGATCTTCTTAATTTTCGAATTTTGTATAAACAGTTTGGTATTTAGTATTTGGTACTTTGATAATGTTGTGCATACGCTATGGTTAGAATTCAGGACTTATTGTCTGACTCAGATTTATATGCTGGGGATAGCGCAGCTATTGTCGATATATTAAAAACCAAAAAGTTAGAAAATGTTCAAAATATGTATAATCAGTAAATGAAATTGTAACAGTACTTACTCATTTGATGGGTGGTTGGCAGAGGTGTAGTTGTTGTGATGTTTTGCACTGTAAGTAAACAGAAGAACAGAAATTTATATAGCGTCTAAATAATATTCTGAATCAGTCATGAAATTAACAATGTTTGTGCAATTATCAAAAGAAATATGAAAAGAATGACGCGGTATAAAGTTTCAATTAAGCACAATGACTATAATACTGTTCGATTTGTAAGAAGAGCAGCACAGAATTGTTTCAGAATTTAAGTGTTAAGGATTAGCCATGTGTCAAAAATAATAATGCTAACTAGGTATAAATTGTCAATCGCTTAAAATTTGTACATTTTACTCTTATTCGCTGAAATAAAACATGACATTTTTACATTTGAATGTTACTAGCAATTATTGAAAGTAAATACATACTGGCTGCAATTGGCACGCATTGACAACAGCTCTTGGCGTCCGATTGAACAGTAACCTCAAACTATATACAATAAACCAAAAATTCCATATTTGTATTATTACCTAATTTATTGAGTCATTAAAATATTCAAATACTCTTTGCAAAACCTTTGAGTAAAACCTATATCTCTTAATCAAAATTCTACCAAAAATTAAAAACTGAAATATTAAGTATTTAAATTGCTGAAATATACTAATTCAAAGAATCATAATACTAATTCAAAGTATTCAATGATATCTATAATGTTATAAAAGATAAACAAAGCGGTAGGAAACGATATCAAAACGTACTTTGGTGCATTTCTTGTTGCAGACAAATTTAGCGATCATCTTGCCATTCTCGCACACCATGCTCTGGCAATCGTTCAATGGAATAATGTCAGTGGATGTGCACTTCTTCTCGGCTGCAAATTTATAAACGAAATATCTTTAATTTTGTAATATCTAAATATCTCTAGTTTCATACAGCAATGATTTACTCGCCTCAACATTTCAAGAACAAATTGATATTATTATAAGCTACTTTAAAAAATCTAAATATAAGTGTATTGTTAGTAATTACTGTCAATAATAACTTAGACATTTATTAATAATACCATTTCTATGATAAAATGAATAGTTAATCTCACATGGTGGAGAAACAGTGGTGGCTGCAATTGTTGTGGCATTCTCTGCTTTAACGGTCGTCATCATCACTGTTGTAGTGTCTGTAAAAAAAATTATATAAAATTCCTCATTACATAACCTTTTTTACAAATATAATTTCATTATAAATTCCGACCCACGCATATTTACCGCAACAAAAACAGTATTAAAAATACCTTCAAGAACAATACAGGCTGTGGCGGATACAATTTCAGCATTGGTTGGCGCTGGGCGAGATGGAACAACCAGAATAACAATGCTCTCAGCGAACAGTTGCTCAGTGAAGGCGAGCTCGATCTTCTTGGTGGTGTCTGAAACCAGTACTTTCTTAGTCTCGTCCAGTTTCTCTCCCTTCTTGCCGTATGGAGTGTACTTGACTTCGTTGATGTTGTCAGATTTCACGATGATCTTCTCCCATTGTGTAAGTTCCTTTGACGATGTTGGAGTGATAACTGTGATCTTGGTACCTTCGCTAGTTTCAACGCTGGTGATGATGAGCTTATCTTTGGGGATGATGCCGCCATCTGGCATGGTTACTGAGCATGGCAGTTCTACAGACAAAATGGATACCATAGATGAATAACATTGTTTTATGTTTTCATAAGAAAAATACCAGAGTCAGTAAATGATTGAACGCTGAATATATTATTAGAATCTTGTTTCAAATAACAAGATATTTGTTTTAGTTTCTGAATTGTTAGTGCATTTTTAATGTATAAAAATATTTTTTATTTCTCAAAATCACAGTATTATGGGATTTATTATAGATGCTTCGTTATACTTCCTGAATATGCAGTATTTCTTGTTGACTTCAATGTAATAATTAAAACTTACTCTTGACTGGTGGTGCAATTGTTGTTGTTGCATGAACGGTTGTCACTGATGTAGTAGTTGGTACAATAGATGTTGTTGTTACTACCGTAGTACTTTCTGTAATCCACAAGTAAATTTACGACTTTTAGTTTATATCTTTGAAAAGAAATTATATATTTAACAAATAATTTGAGAAAAGCATTAATTACTATATAAATAATAATGCCACGATTTCTCTGCTGTAAAGTCATCATTAAAGAAACATGAAATAATTATATTTGTATAAAAGTATCTATGAAATTCAGTCGAATGGAACAAATATTGAGATTAGTTACCATCAAGAGCAATGCAAGCTACAGCTGATACAACTTGAGCGTTAGTCGGTGCTTTATTGGCTGGTACAACAAGGACAACAATGCTGTGGGCGATCGTTTGTTTGTAGAAGACAATTTCGATCTTCTTTGCTGATACGGGAACAACCTGTGTCTTTGTGTCGTCCAGTTTGTCTCCGTTCTTGCCATATGGTGTGTACTTGACTGCAGCGGCGTTATCAGCTGTCAGAATAATCTTCTCCCATTGAGTTGGTTCCTTTCCAGATGTTGGAGTTGAGATTGTGAGCTTGGTGCCTTCTGGAGTGTCAACCTTTGTGATTGAGAGTTGGCTGGCGGGGATATCTCCTCCATTCTTCATCGTTATTGAGCATGGAAGTTCTAAATACAAGTTATTCATTGAAATAACTGGTGCACTCTTTGCAAAGTCATTAGTAAAACAGAATCACACAAATGACATTAGAAGTGTTTGTAAAGATCAATTATTTTTTATAAACAAACATTTTATAGAGAAACATAGAAGATAAAGACATTAATCTATTTATTTGAAAGTGAATCTATTTCAATCAATGGAATTTTTTGATGGGCTACTCAACATTGAAAAGTAAGTTAAATGAATATCATTTGTAATAAGGTAATCTTTCAGTACATGTAGAGACAATATACCTAGCATCATAATAATATCACGAAGCCAGAAAGAATGCAATGATGTTAAAATAAAATTTTCTTTATGATCAGGAATAGTTTTTCAACCGTTGTGTTTTAATAAATACACAATCTTACGTGGTACTGAGACTGTGGTAGCTGATGTGGCTGAAACTGTTGTTCCTGGTGCTACTGTTGTGGTCAGCAGTGTTGTCATAGATATTGTTGTGGTGGTTTCTGTAATTTTGATAAAATAAGAAAGATTTAAAAAATAATATAACATTTGGTATGAGCATTTTCAATAATCAATACTGGCTCAAAAAGTGAATATATCAACGTTTATATATTCACAGATATGGTGCCTGTATATTTAAAATTATTTCAGACTATTATATCATACTACTTTATTTAATAGTAGACTGAGATCAATGTGGTTCATATTATTGAACATCAGAGACATCAAAGTTTAAAATACATTATAAATATTGCCAAAATACTTCGATATCTTAAAAATACTAAACTACTCAATAACAAATAAAATTCTATGCAATTACCATCGAAAGCAACGCATGCAACAACTGAGATGACTTGAGCGTTGGTTGGTGCCTTTTGTGCTGGTACAACGACAACAATGATGCTTTCAGCGAACACTGGTTTATCAGTAAATGAAATTTCGATCTTCTTGGCTGATTCTGGAACAACCTGTGTCTTTGTTTCGTCCAGTTTGTCTCCGTTCTTGCCGTATGGTGTGTACTTGACTACTGCAGCGTTGTCAGATGCCAGAATGATCTTATCCCACTGAGTGGTGTCCTTTCCTGATGTTGCTGGAATGATGGTGATCTTGGTTCCTTCTGGAGTTTCAACCTTGGTTATGGTCAGTTTGTCCTTTGGAACATCTCCACCGTTTGGCATAGTCACGGAGCATGGAAGTTCTAAAAGTACACAAAATTGAAGTACACGGACACATTTATTAATTCACTTGTGGTCATTAGTATGCATTCAAGACATGGATTGGTTCTGGACTTAGAATAATTTATGATATAAAATTTACTTCTGAATTTCATTGTGTTAAAGATTTGCAACATACTGTATTATTAACAATAACCGTGCTATATTTCATAGTTATTAATAACTAATGACTATTGTTTATATATAGTTTGTCAAAATCAGTTTTACTTGGAAGAGTAGTGGTAGTCAATGCGGAATGAGTTGTTCCTGCTGTTGTTCCTGTAGTTGTAGCAACAGTTGTGCCTGGAGTTGGTGTTGTAGCAACAGTTGTGCCTAGTGTTGTAGGAGCAGTTGAAACTGGAATTGCTGTAGTGGTCATCATCGTTGGTGTAGTTTCTTTAAACAAATAAAAGTAATACTTATAGACCTGTTATTTCTCAAAATAGATATAAGTATCTTTTCTATATTAGAAATATCTATTTCAAATTCAAGCTATTTAATTTTCTGATATAAAAAATAATACTCCACAAAAAATAATATTCCTAAATAAATGCTTACCTTCCAAAACGAAGCAAGCATTAATCGAGACAACATCAGCATTTGTTGGGGCCTTTTGTGCTGGTACAACGACAACAACAAAGCTAGCGGCAATCATTGGTTTGCCAGTGAAAACAATTTCGATCTTCTTGGTTGATTCGGGAACAACCTGTGTCTTTGTTTCGTCCAGTTTGTCTCCAGCCTTTCCATATGGTGTGTACTTGACTACTGCGGCATTGTCAAATGTCAGAGTAACCTTATCCCATTGTGTTGGTTCTTTGCCTGATGATGGAGTTACGATGGTGAGTTGAGTGCCTTCTGGAGTTTCAACTTTTGTGACTAACAGTTTTTCTTTGGGCATAAGTCCGCCATCTTTCATTATTACTGAGCATGGTACACCTAAATAAGAAGCACATATATAAAAAAGATGCTCGAATATCAAATTTTACCATCAAGTTTACAAATCAGCGAGATTATTTGTTCACACTATAAGCAAAATATCTTAGCGAAATAAACTATTTGGGAATACCACATAACAATCAAGTACATAAATGCAAAAATATGTATTAATGATAAATTTCATGTTTTTAAAGGCGATCTTAAGAAGAATATTGCCTAATCATAATTTTTGATTAAATCACAGCTTAAAATTATATAGAATAACAAAATTTCATAATGGGCAATATCTAGATATATTTACTTGGTATGGCAGTGGTAGATACAATAGGTAGAGTGGTAGCTCGGGTAGGTGATGTTGACACATCAACTGGTTTAGTAACAGTAGTTGTTCCTGGTTGAGTTGGGACAGAGCTAATTGTTGTTGTGAAAATGGTGGAATCTGAAGAGGATGCTGTTGTCACAATTGCTGTGGTAGTTTCTATGAAAATTAAACAGTTTGAAAAGTTTAGTAAATACTAAAATATTCCCATTAGTTTAACCCTTAGCAAGAGGCGAACAATATTATAAATATGCGATTAGCGTTACAATTTGGGAAAAAAAATTATGAAATGATAAAAATCAATGCCATTGCTGCGATAATAAGATCAAGTAAAATTACGTCATATCTAATAGCATCTGCTGGATTGCAATTGCAATTATGTACAATAAGATCTTGTAATGATTTATAAATTGTACAATTATTTACTAAAGATAATGGGATAAACTACTACTTTCCAAAAAGGATTGAAATCAACATATTAGCTACCTTCAATGACTGTGCATGCAGTAGCAGAAACAATCTGAGCATTTGTTGGAGCTTTCTGTGCTGGTACAACAAGAACAACAAAGCTGTCAGCAGTCACTGGTTTATCACCGAAAATGATCTCGATCTTCTTCGCGGATTCCGGAACAACCTGTGTCTTTGTATCGTCCAGTTTGTCTCCGTTCTTGCTGTATGGTGTGTACTTGACTACTGCGGCGTTATCAGATGTCAGAGTGATCTTCTCCCATTGGATGGGTGCCTTGGATGTAGTTACGGTTTTGACGGTTATCTGTGTGCCCTCTGGCGTTTCAACGCTTGTGACTGAGAGTTTTTCTTTGGGGATAACTCCGTCGTTTGGCATTGTCATCCAGCATGGTAGTTCTAAATTAATTTAATATATATTATAGATATTTTGTTTTAAAAATAAGTATTAGTTAAATTTCATATTAACATTATTCTACCTAATGAAAGAAACAATGCTGTTAATTAATAATAATTGTTTAGTGTATATAAAGAAACTAAAATTTAAATAAAATGAACTTACTAGAGACTGGTGTGGTTGAAGGAACCAGACCAGTTGTTCCGATTGCTGTTGTTGTTGTTGTGATGGGAGCAACAGTTGTTGCAGCAACAGTTGTTGTTGGTACAACTGAAATACAGAACCATTGGTTAGTAATATACCAAGTGATATTTTAACAACCAAGAGAAGTAATTTGTTCTTTACTACTTCAAATTAAGATTATCGGTCTAAATAAAGTAGCTAAGACAATTGAATGGAGTACCAATTTAAGGATTTTGGAAACAGTATAAGAAAACTATAATGTTTCCCCGTGAAAGAATGGATAAATCAGTGAGCTGTCAAATTAAAATAAATAAATGTTTACCAGAAGACGTGGATGTTGAACCAGAATGTGTAGTTGCAACTGTAGTTGGGGCAGCTGTAGATGGTACAGTGGGCACAGGAGCAACAGTAGTTTCTTCTAAAAAATAAATACCGTAAAAATATTACATGGATTATAGTCATAAAGTACGATATACTGGACATTCAGCAATTAAGAATAATATCATTGTTAAATATTTATTAGTGTTATTAATTAATACTAAACTCTAATAGGTTTTACCTTGACCAGACAGGCAAGCGACAACTTTAGAAACATCTCCACCAGCAGGCTTGTCTTGTGACTTGGGCATGAAGACAATTTCAATGTGATCAGCATCTGTTGGTTTCTTGAGGGTAACTGTCTGTGGTGAATCATCAGGAATAGGTGCGACCTGACTGTCTCCTGCTTGTTTACCGTCTTTGCCAATTGGAGTGATCTTAGCCTGTTTGTCGTCTTGAGGTGTCAATGTAACGCTGAACCATACTGGCTTGTCTGTAGGCTTCTGACTCTTTACTATGACAGTCTTGGAACCATCTGGGTTCAATTTTGAGGAAACATCCAATTGATCTTTTGGAGTAACGCCGCCATTTTTCATGTTCTTCAGACATGTTGAGTCTTAAGAAATAATTTACAAATGTATTTGTTTATCATTATATTTTTATTAATTTATATGTTACATAATTATAGCCTTTGAATAATGCGGATTATATTTTAAATAGGAAATAATACAGATAAATGCAAATTTATGAATTCCTTCTTGCATCATATCCAATATAATTATTATTTATTTCTAATATTGAAGGATTATTTCTGCAACACATAAATTGAGTATCACTATAACACGAATAAGAGGTCAATTTTGAAAAGCATTTGACAGATGGTATACTCCGCATAAGTATGAATAATGTAAAAATCTTATAAAAATCTTAAATTACCAAGAGGTGTCGTTGTTGTAGCTGAAACTGTTGTCGGTGTAACCGTTGTAGTTGCTGAGGCAGTCGACTGTGTTGATGTGGCTGTAGTAAAGAAAATGACAAAGAAACCATACAATTGTAACAGAAAGTCATGATTAAGAAAAAGTTTAATTAAATTTATAATGCTTTGTAATTCAATTGTTACGGCTTTATGTATTGTATGATGGATATACAAATTTCACCACAGCAATGTATACATAAACAAAACATTGATATTTTAAAAATGAAAAATATAACAGCAATAAAAGTTAAGTTTACAGTAATTGATCAGATACAAAATCAGTGTTTACCAGTTATTGTTGTGGTAGTAGAGTCGGGGTGTGTTGTTGAAACAGTTGTTGGTGAGGCTGTAGATGGCACAACAGTAGTTTCTTCTAGAATCGAAACAATATAACAAGTTCAATAATAAATAATACGCTACATAATCAATGAATAGAATGCGCTAATTTTAAAATTAAAATTAATCAACACTGGCGTATTTACTAATCATCCATTGCATAACTCATTCAAAACTCATTTATCAAAACATGAATATACTGCTGAAATTCTCAATTACCTTGACTGGACAGGCAAGCAACAACTTTAGAGACATCTCCACCAGCAGGCTTGTCTTGTGACTTGGGCATGAAGACAATTTCAATGTGATCAGCATCTGTTGGTTTCTTGAGGGTAACTGTCTGTGGTGAATCATCAGGAATAGGTGCGACCTGACTGTCTCCTGCTTGTTTACCGTCTTTGCCAATTGGAGTGATCTTAGCCTGTTTGTCGTCTTGAGGTGTCAATGTAACGCTGAACCATACTGGCTTGTCTGTAGGCTTCTGACTCTTTACAATGACAGTCTTGGATCCATCAGGGTTCAATTTCGAAGAAACATCCAGTTGATCCTTTGGAGTAACGCCTCCATTTTTCATGTCCTTTAGACATGTTGAATCTTACAGAACAAAATATAATGTATTCTCATCTAATGTGAAATAATATAAATTAATATAGATAGCTCCATTGGATTATAATTGCATTATATATTGCAATGTTGCACAATTGCAAAGTAAACTTTTAATATTCTTCAACAATTAATTCAAGACATGTTAATCAAGTGCTCATTATAGTAAAACAAAATTAAAAGTTACCAAGAGGTGCTGTTGTAGTGGATAAAACAGTTGTTGGTATAACAGTTGTTGGGATAATTGTTGTTGTTACTGAACCAGTTGTCTGCGATGATACTGTGGAAGCTGTTGTTGGTGCAGCTGTGGATGGTACAATTGTTGTTTCTGAAATTAAAATCAAAAAAGATTAAATACATATGTTTTTTAACATTTTTCACATTAGCGTCAGACAAGAGACATTACAAGAAAACAAAAGACATTACAAGAAATGAAATTATTTTCTAAACTGCTTGTCATAATAAATAAAAATGAGTCAAGCTAGAGCAAATAAATTCAATACAGTAATTCATTGATAGGATCAGAATGAAAAGATAGCGAAACCATAGTAAAATACTTGATAATCTGTACCTTCGTCCTCGACGCAGGCGACCACAGATGAAACATCAACGGTTGCTGGTGTAGATGGGTTCAATGGTACAGCTGAAATCAAGAATCCTGCTGTAATTGATGACTGTGTAAGAACAATCTCGGTTGGTT
>JAQIXG010002216.1:0-18420 GCA_034700105.1 Oconnorella tubifera | reverse complement strand
TATATTGTTCTATTATTTAGTATACATTTTTAGTTAAATGTGTTTATACTTTGAATCCTGTAAAAAAAATGAGAGTAATTAGTATAATGAAATCGAAAGTAAACAATTCTCTGTTTTTGAGTTTAATTCTATAATTTCAGTTAATTGATAAAATCCAATGGATTTACTAAATATATGCAAAACCCTATACAAAAGACATTTAGCTGAATCAAAGAAATTGCTAGTGTGATTATGATCAACGAATATGCTTCGCATACTTTATATAATTTGCTATTTTGCTAAAAAATCACTATTTTTAACCTATGGTAGTTAAGTTAACCATATGCGTATAATAGGACTCTCATTTTCAATACAGAAGTTAATCAAATCATAATCAAACCATCATAAGGCAAAGCAGATCTGCTCAGGATTTCTTACATTTCTTCCTAACGATTGAATAGCGTGACTTGCCCACGAGTAAAACATCATCAAATATATTTCTCAATTAGAGTCACTGATCACTTTTGAATGTGACGAAAGTATAGTGATTTTCTGTGACATTCTAATGAAGACAAAAAATGAACGAAAATTGAAAGAAAACGAGAAATAATATGATTTATATTTGAAGCGAAAGCAATACTAGTAATGCCTGGATTTAGTTGAAAAATCTGTTGACTTTTTACGAAATATTTATCCGTTTGTTATAATATAATAAAGTTGTAACTAATAATAACTAAAGTTGCTTTAATAGTAATAGATTGTTAACTAATAGTAATAAAACAATATAGTAATAACTACATATTATTAATTCTATAATTTAAATATAAAGTATAACACAATTTCAATAAGATTATTATCCATGAGCTTAAAATGTTCAATTTTTAACTTCAATCAAATAAAAATATTGTTGAAATATAATCATTTACTTGACAATGCAACATTTCTGCTAGGCATTAAATTTATGCGATATTGCCACAACGCTCTAATGAATCGACACGCACAATGACGGATCAGACAGATTTAAAGAGAGTGCCATTAGCTTGATGGCATATTTTGTCATCAGATGTTTCAATGTCAACGAATGACAGAAGATGCCGCACTCTCCCTCCCCTCTCCCCCTCCCCCTCTTCCTCCCTCTCCCTCTCCCCATCCGTCTCCCGGAGTGTAGCGATAGTTACCCGGATATAGGGAGAGGGCTACATTATAGATTCCAAAATGGGCTATAGGAACTAAAAATATATCAACCAGATATTTTCATATCAAAAAGTTTCCTGGTTTTCTAAAAAGTATATTTGAATTCAGGAGTTAAAATTTAATGTAACTTCATAGTATGCATATTATGCTTGTAGTACTATATATGTATTATGCATAGTATGCTTATCACTATAATAACTTGATATAAAGGTATATATCCTTTTCACGGCCTGCTCCCCACCCCCCGTTGAGTAATTGGGACTACCCTAACTGAGACACTTAAGCTTATAAGCCTCGCAACGCCTTTGTGATCATCACCGCAGTGCAAAGAGTGATTTACTGAAAGCATAACTCATCTCTTTATTTCAATTAAAATCTCAAATGAAATTAAAACTTGTTACATTGCGCGAGCAATATCGTGAGTTGAGAAGCATCTGGCTTTCATTAATGGAAAGATTAAGTGAAGATTTTTTTTTTAATCAACACACATTTTATTGTCAGAACAAAAACAGTTGAAGTTAAAGTAATCAGTAATAGTTAGTTGAAACATGTATTGCAAATAGAAATTTAGTCAAGAAATTGATTTTTTACTTCATTTGACTACTGTTGTTACTTTGTTTGGCTGTATTTGTATTTTAATTTTCACGTTATTCTTTAATTCTTGTTCAATGTAGGAATGTAAATAAACATTCTAAAATCAAATTCTAGCAAATCAATATTCTAAAGATGAATTCTATACATTAATTAAACTTGACAAAACTTTTATTTCAAAAATGTACAAAATGCAATATAAAACAGGATAGGATAGAAACGCAGGGTAAAAGCAGAATAAAAACCGTTTAAACATTAATTAAAGCAATTATATAAAAAAAAATGCGGATGACAATAAGTTTAAAATTTAAAAACTAAAGTTTAATTCTATATATAAATATTCTATTTGAGGCTACTTCCCCTTTCCCCTTTCCGCTCTGCACAATTCAAAATTTCCTTTTCCGCCTAAACAAAACATTGAGAAGCGCCCATTAGAATGATACATCGTTCTCTCACTAATCCACCCAACGAGTGGCGCCTCTAACGGAGACCCTTAGAATCAATCTGTCGAGGATCTGGTCGACCGAGCAGACAACGCACGCAGACAAAGAGACTAACAGAGAGAGATCAAAAGAGAGATACTTTTAAAACACGAGATACGCACACAGACAGACACAGACATACAGAGAGATATCAAAAGATAGATACTTGTAAGAAATAAACTTTAATTTAATCATGTTTTTGTCTAAACTTCGGAAAACTTTTAATTCTATTATAAATAGTTTTGACGTTGGTCAACCGAATTTTTATTTTCAATACTTGTTCAATCTATTAACTGTATATTTATTTTTATATAATTTTTCGATATAAATGATAAATTAAATTAAGATATATAGTAGATCTCGAATCTGATTAAACATGAATCAGATTCGAACACTGGTAAAAATTAACATCTGTTAATCTTAAACTTAAACAGATTATTTTACCAAAAAAATTGAAGCCAATACTTCAAATACTGCCGTACTTCGAGCACGTTCAACTGCTCTTCCCCTTCCCCTCACCCCGGGTCACCGGCCCAGTCCGCCCCTCGCTGTCCACCTGTCGACGGGGCAACATTCAGGGAGCCGTCTGCTTTGACTTCTTTTAACTGAGACAACATCAAAGGGATGGTAAAATTAGGGCGGAGACGGGGGGCGACCAGGGGTGAAGGAGGCTTTGGACTGGAGTGATGTTTGGATGGAAGTTGAGGACGCGTGCAATTAGCTCAAACTGCGATCAATGAGAAATTGATGGAATAATGTAAGGTGGTTTGCTGATTTAATTTATCGTATGGTATTAAAATCGTGGAGTAACTTACAGAAAATTGCAAATTGATGATAACAATAATATTAAATTTTGTTTAACTCATATAAATTGACACGATTTTGTATAAATGACTAGAAGGCAAATTAAAACAGAAAGTATATCCAGCGCGTTTGTTAAAGCATAGACAGTTATATTAATCAGAAAAAAATTAGTGCATTAGTATAAGTAAAGTAGCTTACTTAATAACGGTAATGAAGATATCATAAAACAAAATGTAATATACAAACATGAGTACACGTTTTGTAAAACAAATGGATAGATTAAATTTAAATAAAATTTCTGACTATTAAAATGAAAATTAAAAATATATTCTTTCAAAATTAAACTACAGCTGACAAATACATATTAGGATACTCATAATTTCATTTCATTTCAATTCATTAAAAAGCCCTAATTCACTAAAGCTTTCCTAATTCAAACCACGAAGATCGTCAGTACAATCTCATTACATCGCCTCTAATTATGCATGTACCCGATGCATGTCGGGACAAAACTTATTTCAATTATTTGTCCCCCACTCCCACTTTTCAATTAATTTCTCATTGTCACAGATTCAACTCTGCTATCAAGCTAAAAGAATAAAAGGGCTAGAATAAAGTTCGAATTAGGTTTGTTGGGCGTTTTTGGCGCGTGCCGTGAAAACACGCGCTTTAATGGGGCGACAAGAAAAGATGAAATGAATTTTAATTAGAAGTCAGTTACTTCGATGATCACAGAATGTGAATTCATTGTTGAAAGTTGCACTGTTGATCTGAAATTAGTTGAAGTCACTGGATTGTAATTATTATAAGTTGAAAATAGGTTTTTACTATCTTGTGCTGTTTAAATGGGAAAGGGGTTGGGGAGAGAGGTACAAATGGTGTTTTTGTTTTACTTTTTAAAATGTCACAAAGAAACTTTCTGGTATTGCAACAAAACAATGAATATTGTAATAACTTAATAATGTAATAGTACAATCCGCGTAACAATATAATAATATAGACCGTGCAGCATACGTAATATAGAAAATACAACTGAATTTGGATATACAGCAAATATTATGATTCTTTAAAAACAAGAGACAGTATAATCACAACATTAGAATGATTAGATGCACATTATCAATCTTAAATGAAGCAATAAGCATACATAATATATAATAATAATAGTAATAATATATAATATATATATTGGGCTTAGTATTTAAGTAAAGTTTTAAAATATGATCTTAACTAAACTAATATTTCCTTTAATTACATACATTTCTATAGTCTAATATTATATTTTTAAAAAGCACAGGAACAGAAAGTTTGAAATGTGAAATGTTCGCTAATATTATCTTTTTCTCTGATCGTCCGTCGAACTGATCCTCTCTTGCACCTGTCCATCATTTCAAGGTCTGGCCCGGGAGGTCACCGGGTCGAGACGGCGGACAAGTCATTACACGGTCCGACAGAAGGCCTCGGGTCGACGCGTCGTCGGGACCCCGTGACGCGTGCACCAGCTGCTCGCGAGTCCCCGACGCTGAGGGCCGGCCGGGAGCAGCTGCTTCGAAGAACGAAGCAGATTTCTACCTGTCATGTAGCAGCTGGTGATGTAGTTCAGTCGAGGAAAGTGTTATGTAATAGAAAACGAAGGCTTGGTAGCCTATGTGTAGCTGATGTAATTTTTTAGTTACATAGATATATTCTATGGTTACATACTATATTCCACGTTGATGTAATTTATCAGTCAAACAGAGATAAGTTTATTTAATAAAATTAGAGTGAAATAAATGTATACTATAAGTATATCTATTGCACTAAATAGTGAAATCGATAGACTATTTCACTATTTCTCTAACTTGCTGCACCCTTTAGTAAGGTGCTTAATTTGATTCTGATACTTCGTTTATACAAAACGGTAATCTATGACGTTAAACTTAACTTAAATATGACATACAGTATGTATTTTCAAATCTTAAAAAAGTAATTTGCAACTCAAGCATAAATGAGAGAAATCAACAAAACATTCTATCTTAAATATTATCGCGTTTAAAGTTCTTAGTTTAGAATTAACAAAAAGTTAATCAATTATTCATTATGATATTGATAACGATCAATTGATAATGGTCAACTTATTATAGTCAATTGATTATAATAGTCGATGGCTAATATTTACAAAGCAATTTTGTGTCTCCTACATTTGTTTGATTCAGTATCGAGAAGAAAATAATTTCATCTTTTCGTTCGGGTCACGAACAGACATCAAATTTTTATCCTCCTTCCTTGTCCCGGAGCGTAGGGTCCGGGTCGTGACCGATCGAGGGACTGTAGGAGGAGGGCAAACGAGGTAGGAGAGGGATAGGTAGTAGGGGAGAGGGGGAGGAAGAGGCTGAGAATGGTTGTAAGAGTCGTATTACTGTAGCAAGGATTGACTGCGAGAGAAAGTCTTTTTCATAAAAAATTGAAAGAAGACTTTTTGTTAGGTTATCACTCAGTTTTTATAATCTCCAATTACATGTGTTTATTTTTACAGATATATATCCAATGCCTAAAATATACCTCAAAGGGGGGGGGGGTTATCGCTAAACTGAAACCTTTATATTACAAAAAAAAATATTTTTGCCTTTTTTGCCTTTAACCCGGGGGGAAGTTAGAAGCCCCCCCCCTTGCTTCGGCAACTAAACTCATATACCATATTTACAATGCTTAGTGGAAGAACGAAGTGGACAAAGGAAGACATCATGAAAAACGATAAAAATACTGGTCGATTGTATGGTCTATATTTTGTATGGGAAATATTAAAGTAGGAGCTTGTTCGTGAGAGGGGGGGGGGCGGCCAATTTCGGCCGTCGGCTGGAAGTGTTTTAGATTAATTCAAATATAAATAAAAAATGTATATGTCAGATAATAAAATAATTTAAATAATTAAATAAAGTATTTCATTGTATATTGTTATGAAATTGTAATATATTTTTTGCTTAATTTTAATTTTGTTCATTGATTAGTGTTCTTTGAAGAAGGTTTACTAACTTAAAATGATCTGAAGTCGAAAATTTATATAGTATTATTTATAATACAATAATATTTTGAGTCTGAAATGCTTTTATAATTAATTATCTATATGCCTATAGAATGATAGATTTAAATATGTTATTAATCATTATATGTTTAATTTTGTAGTACAAATAAAGCGATATAATGATTTTGCGACATTATTTTTTATTGTCAAATGATTTAAGTTATAAAGACCTTTTAGATTCAAGTTATTTAACTTAAGTTATCCTCTGTAAAAAAACTGACAACTAAAGTCCACGAAACAGATTGTACTCAGTAATGTTGCCAGAATGAAGATAAGATTACAGACTTACTGTTATTTTACCCAAACAATAAATATCCCATCCTTTGGGACTCTCCCTTTCACAATGGGTCGTACAATATCTTTTCTCTATCTCAACAATCTTTGGTTGGAAGCATACCTAGGGTATCTTCAATAATTCTTATCGTCTCGAAACGCCAACAAGATAATCCCCAACAACAGCAGAATAGTATTGCTATTTTATATATACACTGTAGATGAAAACTACAATCCATACATACTACAATCATACATAGTAAAATAAAGTATTATATATACTCAAATTTAGTTTTTATACATACTAAAATTCGGTATACTATACAGTCTACTGAAACCAATTTACATTACAATTCATTCACACTAAAATAAATACGTATTACAATCTACACACACTATAATACACATATACAATCCATACTATAATCCATGCATACTATAGTATACAATCCATGAATATACCAGAATCCATATACACTACGATCTAAACCTACTACAGGCTATACATACTGCAATTGGTACACACTACAATCTATACATACTGCAGTACATGTATACTACAATCCATACATATGGATTGCAGTGTGTCTAGATCGTATTATTCAGAAATTGTAGTATGTGTGAATTAAATCCATACAGATAACATCCATGTATACACACTACAATCTCAGCCTATAGTACACTAAGAAACAAATCAACTTTTAAAAGTCTAAATCTATACACAACCTCTCTCACTCTCTCAGCAAACCAACACAAATTTCTGCTAATGTTCTGCATTGTCAACTTAAAGTCTTGCGATTATTTCCTCTGATAAGAGTAAATATAAAGAAACCGGTTTACAAATCACGACAAAAGAGTCCGGCTCAGTATCCCCCAGGGTCCAGCCCATAACGGTCGTCTGATTCCGTCGGTTCTCCCGGACTCGACGGCGGAGATTACCGGATGGTCTCGCGTCATCTGCGTCCAGGGACAGCATATGCGTCGTCGCTCTGTCGCTCCGTCTTCCTTACGTACGATGATACTGCCTCACATTGTTCGGAATCGGCCGCTAGAGATTCTTTGCGTAGTAATTCCGCAAGTAAATCAACTGCGGTTAAATAACCGTGCGTAGAGATTGCGTCGCCACATGGGGGAGCTTTAGAGGCGAGACGGAGACGAGATGGGGCAGGGGTCTGATAGGAAGCGTCCCGGAGGATGATCGAGGGTAGGATGGGGTGGTGTCGAGGGACGATGATATGAAGTTAATGGTCCCAGTGTTGAGAGAGATAGGCGCATAAGTTAGAGGTAGATAAAGGTTGAGATATAGTTTTAGATAGGGTTGTTTTATTGTGAAAAGAAAACATGGAAGAATCTTAATAACTATATGAAGCTGTTATTCGCAACAAGGGCAGAAAGTACAAAATATAAAGAAATAAAGTGCACAAAACAATGAAAAAAATGACAATGGCATATGCATGAGGAGAAAAAAGTAACACAATTATATGTTAAGTTGAATGTTAATTCACTTTTGAATATTCTCTGTTTGTGTAAAATTATTGATTACTCGTCTTTCATATCTGAACTTCGATAATGTTGTTCTCGACTAAAGCTATAAGTATTAAGATAAATGTTTTATTGTAACATCAGTTTTAAAGTCTCCAATTATTTAATAATATATCATCAAAATTAAAAACGAGTAATAATTTAGAAGCAGTTTCTAGCAGTTTCTAGCAGTTTCACAATGTTTGACGTTGAATTAATTTTTATTGTATTATTTCATTGTATATAACACAGTAACAACAGCAAATAAAATCAATATTACATTGCATATAATAGAATTTTTTATCTAATAAAATTAATTAACCAAATTACCCAACATACAAGAAACTAAACCACTAAATATCGCAGCGTATTCTAACCGATTTCTGACTAAACGCAAAGTCTAATTTTTTCAGTCCATTCATGCTTGTATACATTCTTCATCTTTTAAATCAACTCATCGTCTATAAAGCTAACATTTACAGATGTGATCGTCACAATGTGTCTCTACTGAATCGTGTGTTCCTCGACCGAGGGACGGAAAGACCTGAGTCCCTAATCGAATTTGCGCCTAAGCCTCCTCTCTCACCTCCCCGTCGGCTTCCCCCTTCCCCGGGTCTCTCACCCCCCCCCCCCGTCGGCTCCATCCTTCCCCGGGTAGTTGAAATTCTAATCGGTTTCTCGTCAACTGAAATCTCTGTCTGTTCCGTGGTGTAGCCAGGATTGACAAAGGGGCAGGGTTTTCTTTCCAAAATTTGGAGTGAAAATATTTTTTAGATTATCACTTAATTTTGGTCTCCATTTTCATGGTCTCAAAATACATGCATCCAAATCCAAAAATTTCATTATATCTTCACAAGAGGAGTTTCACCACTAAACACACATCTTAACATCATAAAACATTTTTTGATCTCCAATTTTGGTGGGGGGGGGGCGTTATAGCCAACATTCCCTCCCCTTATCTATGCCACTGTCTATCTGTCTCTTGTAGTTTCTAGTCATTTTCCTTTCGATGTGTGTACAATCAGTAAAGTTCTAGGGGTCGAAGGGACTCTCTAGTTATAACCCCCGCTTTTGGTTACAAGTTTCATTTAGAATTGTATTATTATGACTTTATATAAAAATACATTTTATTTGTTATTTTAAGTGTAAAACATTTTGTATATTGTGACATTTTATTTTATTTTATGATTTTTCTATTGTATTTCTAACTATATTGTTTATGCTATTGCTTTTGAAATATAATACATACAAATATAAAAGATATAAAATTTACCATTTTAGCCAATATCCACAGTTTGTTTAATATTTCTGACTCTTCATATCGAAAATTATCTACTTTTAAATCCCAACTTTATCCCTGAGAAACCACCCGGTCGTTACCCCTCCTAACCGTCTACTGACCGGAGTCGATGGACTCCAGTGTCCGGTCCCGATGCTCGCTAAGCGAACGTCACTCAATACGTTATGTAAATGAAATTACCAGGACGGTCTGGGATTCGAACATCCAACATTGGATAATTCGATAAGGTTTTCATTTGCTAAATCGGACAAAACTATCCATTCAATGAATGCATTTTGCCATAATCTAAGTGATTTCGTAGAGTTTCTAAATATAGAAAAGCTATATTTATCTTGCGTTGAAATGAGAATGTATGAAGATGGATCGTTTGAATTTACTGGGTATGGTTAGGGATATGTAACCTATGTTAACGTTAAGTTTTGCCATAGAAAGGCATTGGTGAAAGAGGAAGGGATTAGGTCAAGTTCCTCTTGGAAATACTTTAACAAAGATATCTTTCTTGTAATACTCTCATTTAAGAGTTGTAAAAGTATAGAATTTTGATATTTTTTCATATCTAACGATAAATTTAGGCTTCAGTGTATACATGCACTTATGAAAAATAATTAAAAGAGGGAAATGATCTGATATTTTTCAGATTTGCTATGAAAATATTGGTAACTAATAATTTTATAATTGATACTTTCAGCAGGTAACTGTGAAAAATGTCATTAAGATTAGATTAAAGGTAATTGTATTATGAAAGGGTTAACTAAATCAATTATAATACACTAAATGCTTATAATATATGCATATAAAATATTTGATATCCTATTTTCAATTAGCATTAAATATCTAGAGTGATACAATTTATTTTAATTCAGTTTGATATTATTAAGCTTCTTTAACGCGTATTACACAGAACAATACAAGCAGAACATGAGGATGAAAAAGCAGAAGAATAAAATCCTGATAAATTTTATCGAATAATTAAATTGAGAAGAAAACACATGGCCATTGTGAAGAAATATGATGAGTTTCATTCAATTCTCATAACAGAATGTCATCGTCAAAACTGATTGAATCGATATAAAACGGACAAGAAACAGACAGCAAAAAACAGACAGCAAGAAACAGACAAAAATAAACAGACAGCAAGAAACAGACAAAAGGAAACAGACAGAAAGAAGCAGACAGAAAGAAACAGACAGAAAGAAACAGACAGCATTGTTGCAATAGTAAATTGAGCGAACAATTCAATAGTTAGTATTTAACATAAAACATTTACTAATAACATACCAGGCTACTATAGTTTACATGTAACAACATGTAAATGACAATACATTAATTTAATTAATTACATTACATTAATTAATTAAAAAATATCTTAGGTAATTGTTAGATTAAATATAAATGAAAAGTTCGCATTCAATTAAAGTGTAATTTGCATTTATCCAGTTAAAGTATAAAATAAATAACAATATAAACAATATTGAAACGTAATAAGATTCTTCAGTTAAAATATATTGACATTAAGATATTTTTAGAAAAAGAAAATATTATCTATTATAAAATTTCTTTCGTAATTTAATTCTAGATTTCTATCACCATTTACAAAGTAATATTCGCTGTTTTCTTGTAATTTATTACTTTTTTTATCAAAATATATGTTAAATATTATTAATATACTTTAAATATGTTATTTAACATATATTGCAAGTTATACCCGTAACCTATTGAAAACGGCATTCGAAAACTTAATAGCTTATCGCAACTGCAAAATTTAATGATTCTATTCAAATAATTTTCAATAAAATGAGGTACTATCTAGGATTTTAATGCTAGAACATTAGACGTTATGATCTGGACTGTAAAATGATTGTGTATAGAATGATGATTGAGAATTAGATGAATGCCATAAAAACTTCAGACTATAAAGAGCAGCACTAAGCAGTTCCGGCGGTTTCCCCAGTCAGCCGAAAATGGCCGGAAACAAATTAACTGTTTCCAAGAAGTCGTCAGTCAATATAATATACTGTTTTTTTAGTGGAATGTTTTCTTAAAATACTTTATTTTATAAATAAATGTTAAATATATATATTTAACAGCGTTTAGTTTTATATTATGTAATAATATTTATATTTCACATTATTAACGTAACAAACGCATATTTAATCTCCAATAAGGGAGGCTATAACCCCCCCCCCCCACAACCCCCCGCTTGCTACGTCACTGAAGCGTAACGCAATGTGATGCGGCAGAAAGACGCAGCGTGATACGGCAGAGAGGCGACTTCCTTATTTTCTGCGAGATTACACGCAACGCACGCCGACTGCTAATTTCTGCTTTTAATGAAACGCTGGGGTGTTACGAATTTAAGTTACTCCACCCCCCCCCAAAAAAAAAATATTAAGAGCTCTTTCGAGCATCAATACATTACGGTTGAAAAATTATATTAGGGTCTCAACAGAGCAAGTTATTTGTTACTTGGGTTTTCTTTATGAAGCAATATATGTTGTTATAAAGGTATTTATTTGATAAGTAACTTTTGTTAATAACTTAATTGCTTTAGATATTGTTCATTTACCTTTGAAAATTTAATTCGATTTAACTTGTTAATTGGATTTTAGTTTTTATCAACTTTCTGGCTTGGAATTAATACAAGAAATTATTGGATATAACTATGAGAACGAGAAGTTTTGAAATTCAAATCCAACACAGAGTCTCCGTTATCTAATTAAACGCATTCTTCAATTGTGCAACAAATGACAAATTTGTAAATCTAAATAAGAGTCGAAGTTACAACTTACTGGTTCCGATAAAAAAAATTATCTACAAGCTTCCGACGTTTAAAAATACGACGGAGATACCCATCTCTTTGAACTCCTTTTATAGTAAGATAACAAAATGAGCTCAAATATTAAAGGGGTTACCTTTTCTCTAAACAATTTATTTTTACAATAACATAACAAGATCAAATCTTAAAGGGGTTACATGTTTCCTGCGCATCCTATATTTGTTTCCCAATTAATAAAAGCAGACTGATCGATGAACCGAACGCAGAAACAAAGCGAAACGGAAACAATATGATTAGAGAAACGAAATTGAAGCGATTCGATTCGAATACGATCTGTACTGGAGAAGAAATCGAGCAGAAAATATGTTTGTTGAAACAGAGAGGAATACTAATTCTTAATATGTCTTGCTGTATGTAGTAGTTGATTAGAAATATGAAATTATAATCACTGAAGCTGACCATGTTGATGATTAGACGCAATCGTATTGTCGTAGAATCGATACAATATTTCCAGTTCGATTGTAATTGAAATGGTGCTACGTGAGTTTATCGTTAATAGTGTCGTCTTGTTTCGTTTATTAATGTACAATGGTTTATATTATAATAGTGGTGGCTGCTACAGCCAAAGTGCGGGGGTGATGGGGTTGGGAGGGGAGGGGGGTTATCCAAAAATAAAATTTTGTGACAAAAAAGTGTGAACATTTAATAAATTTATGCCTTGGCTTGGTTTATTATTATAAATGACTGAAACTAGGTTGCCAGACAAAAATGTTTTTAGGGGGAGGAGGGTGTATAAGAAATGTATTTTGGGGTCCGTGGTGAGATAGTCTGTTCCCTCCCTATAAACTCTAAAATTTGAGAAAAAAATGACACAACGATCCAAATAAATAACTCTAAAGAAAAATATGTGTTTAAAAATGTATATTTGAAACAATTATAAGGCCCCCCTAAATCCTCTCCCCCCCCCTAAATCTTAAAATTTGAGAAAGAAATATGAAAAAGCAATCCAGATAAATAATTCTAAAAATATTTGTTTTAAATGCATAAATGAAACTACGACGTTGACGATGTAGCACTTTTGTGATTATTAATTAAATAGAAAATAAAATTAACTTAAACTAACGCGGAAAAACGGCCTTAATTTAAATCATTGTACATTTCAGCGATTCGTATACGCAGTGGAATACATTGTAAAAGATGAAAATAATTTTTGTTACATTATTGAAATAATTGAACCAGATATATCAAAATTGTTATAACTTACAGATATATAAAATTTGTTATAACTTAATGTGAATGAATGAAAAAATACATTTTCTAATCATTTCAGTTTACTAATTAAACCAATATGTATATATGCATACAGGTGTACTTTATACATTTTTATAAAAAATGAGGCGTAATTTAAGCCACTTAGCCTATGCATAACAATACATTTAATGTTATAATTAAATTTAATTATAACATTTTCTGTTATTTTAGCTCAATAAAGTCAAAATGAAGTTGCGAACCCCTTCCCCCTTCCTCCTTCTCATGAAAAGAAATTTAATAATACTTGAATATTTTCAAATAATCTACCGCATAAAGTTATTTATTGACTTCTTGACAGAGCGATGCGCCGCGGCCCTAAAGGGCTCAGTCACGCGCTAAATTAGCCAGGGACCCCCGAACTGACCCTCGAATCGTCGGGTAGTCGGGGGAATTCGACTCGGGTCCTTCCGTGTTCGTTCCTGGGGGAAGGGATAGTTTTAAGTTTAGATCAAGAAGACGTTTTTTCCTCTAGGAATTCAACCAATGAAATAAATGTGTTTATGCTTCTGATGTTTTACTCAGTTCTAAAAATATGTTGTAGTAAAGGCATTTATATGATAACTAACTTTTTAGGCGTAACTCTTTTGCTTTGGATATTGTTTATTTATCTTTCAATAAATTTGGATTTGATTTAATGCGTCTTTATTTTAGCAATGTTGATAGAAAATGAATGAAATGAAATGAATTATATCAATTTGGTATAAAATTTAAAAGGAAATAATTAAATAAATAATAATATAGTGAATATAAAATTAGTTTTCATTTAGCTATGGAAATATTTATTTATTTTAAACTGAACAAATTTCATTACATCTACAAAAGATACCTGTAGAAATAAACCTTTTTAATAATTTTTGCAAATTATAAATCAAGAATTAATATAATAAATGTAATCCTTCAATTTTTTTTATTATTAAAGAATTATTATCCTTAAATAATAATTAAAAGACTATAAATGAAAGATCTATTTCACGATATATTTAATAAATCGCGCCCGATAAAAGACCTTTCATTGATCGAATCGCAGAGGTTCTATCTCGTGATTTAGCTTGAACAGTTTTCAACGGCGGGGTTCAATTGAAAAAAGGTCGTCCGGTCGTCTGCTCATCTCAACATGTTCACAAGAGCTTCCCTCCTGGTTCTATGATGCGGATAGGATTGCCTGCGCACGGATTTCATGAAAAACTTTATGAAATTCTCAATTGAGCGTGAGATTGGAGAAACTTTACAATGTCCAGAGCGAGTTATACTATGGTGGGGGGTGAGAACGAAAAGTTATGAATTACAGAAGTTATAAGTTACAAAAGTTATAATTTACAAAGTTATAATTTATATATCGAGGGTATTTTAAGTTGGTTTAACCTGGTTGAACTGATTATAATTCCTTGACTGGTGACCTTTTTGCCTCTTAAAAAATGATTTTTTAGTGAGAAACTCGTTTCTGCAGAAATAGGAAATGTAACTAAAATTTTTATCGTCATATATGATTATAAAAAAATACTATTAGAAAGACTATTAGAGTCAAACTATTAGAAAGAACATGATTTGATATCAAGATATATACATTTCAGTACATTAACTAGATCTTAATACACCCAAATTATCTTAATTCTAATTATCTTAATTATTATAATAAAACATAACTGAAATTTTAAAATGTTAGTTAATTAATTAAAATTAAAGTTAATTAGTTAATTTTAAAAAATTGCCCTAAACGCGTTAGACTTTGTAACGAGTTACTTGAGGGGGGTTAAGATTTTCACCCCTTCTTCTCCCCTCCGCTCCCCCTCCACCCAATTCTGAGAACAAGCACGAGAGCAAGAACAAGATCACGTGAACGATGACGTATTTAATAATTCGGTCCATGAAACAATTGCCCAGTGAATTGCGATCACTGGCTCTGTCCGTATCAAATACTAAATTGTCAAGTATTCAGCATGGTAGAGTCTGCAGGAAGGCCTTGTATTTTAATCAGTCCCGCCTACTAAACTACCAAATATGACTACCAAATGTACGCCTAATAGTGATTGTATTCAATGTTAAGGTATCTTATTAATCATAGTAAGCGTTAAAAACAAGGCTCTGATATTTTGAAAGTTTCAAAATCATTTTGATAATTTAAAAATCATTTTTTGCACACAGAACAAAAGACATCTTCAAGAATCATGTTTTTCTTATTTACTTGCAAGGATCAGGTTTTATTAATATTATTATTTATCTATTTACTTATTTAATTATGGTTGGTTAAATTTATTGCCTTTTTATTGCCAGTTTAGAATCATTTTTTGCACAAGGAAAATAAAATTACAAGAATCATGTTTATCATATGTTTTCGAATTTATTGTTTACTTATTTAATTTATATTTTGTTAAATTTTTGGACCAAATATTAAAAGTTTGTTTAAATAAATGATACTTCAATCTCGTCTTAATCTGAAATCAACTGTCTAACGTCTGTGCTTGAATTGATTGCTCAATTAATTTAATCAGAGAAAATATTCATCCATCAGTCTATCTTATTCAAAGCGTCTTGCTAATAAAAGCGAGATAACAAAAGATTAATTACACTCAGGTCTAAAGCCTAATTAAGAAAGTAAAGTAGTAATTAATAATTATTTCTCCTTGTTTAAAATAAAGCAGAACAAATCTAGTTTTTATATGCAATAAATCGGGTTACAAAACTTCAAAGTCATGTAATATAATAAATGCTTAAACATATTGATTAACAATTAATGTACACTTAACACTAATTAATATTAATTAATAATTATAATTTATACTTTATATCATGAATTCACGAACACTTCGATATAGCAAATTTTTTAAACTCTGCCATAATGATGTGACGAAATAAAATCAATGTTCAATGTTCATTCATATATAGTTAATGTTATCATAAACTATCAACCACGCTTTTATGCTAAACGTATTTTTAACTATTTTCGTTAGTTTAACTGGTAACCTCCACCCCCCACTTGTAGCGATTTAGTGAAAAAATGTATAAGAAAAGATATTCATGCACAGACAAAAAAATAATTGATAACTTAAAAAACTTAATTATTACGAGAAAACCCCCTTTCATTACAAAATCCTAGCTGCGCCACTGAGTAGCGAAATGGTGGGGGGAGGGGTGTATTTAAATCTGATTGCACCAAAACACAAAAAAACATTATTCTTACAACAGAATGTAAACTACTAACCCAATCGCAGCGTTGATCAGATAAACGCGTTCAATTCACGCGACGCATTCGCTAATTGCGTTATCTCGTCGCGCCGGATGTCTGAAACCGGAAGTAGAATACGTCAAACACACGGAACACCGGGAACCCATCGAGTCGATCCGGAGCCGGGATGTTGGGGGGCCGGACGCGTCTTATCGGACCATTGCAGAGTCGAAGGACATTGCGAAAGTTTGTCGAAGATAAAATTCGATTTTAGATAGTTTTTAAATCGTGCGTATTTTGAGAAACGTAAAAATAATGATTTTTAGAAGTTTATGCTAAATTTATTCATTGCGTTTTATAACAAATAAATATTGTTGTAGTATATATTTTGTAACGAATATATATATTCAGTTATTTTAATAACTGAAATGAATATGTAGACTTAAACTACGTGTTATCTAAAAAATACTTGGAATGAAATTTTATTCAAAGTTAACCAAACAAAATCAGATGCAACATAATTAAAGTTCAAGTTATCGTATCTTAGTCACAACTTAAATTGCAACTACAGAAATTTCAGGAAATCAAAATGCTTTTATTTACTTAAAATTATTTTATGACATTATACTTACATATTGCTATATAACTTACAAATTACTATATCATGTATCCAACTACATAATATTATGTCTTTGAATAAATGAAAAGAATTTTAAAATCTTTTATTTATTTTAAATACAAAATTACTATAATCTAATAATATAATTTATTTATATTTATTTTTCAACTCTTTTCTTTAGTTTCATCATCATTGTCCGACCTAAAGGGGACGTCCAAAAGGTCACGACCCCCTACGTCCATACGTCCATACGTCCGTCAATAAGGGCATAGGTGTAATGATTGGATGGATGGTTCGATGAAGATATCCGTCTAATTCCAGAAGGCGGATCTGTTCGCGGACAGATGGATAGTTTTCCAGTCGCTTATTTCTTGACAAGATTAGAATTTGCATTTTTCGCAGAGAGCTGACGATTGGGAAATCGGATTACAAGCAAAACTGTTGAACAGTCTGAAAAACAGACTGATAAACGCAAACGCAAGAATGATAAACGCAAACGCAAGAATATTAAACGCAAACGCAAGAATTATAAACGTAAACGCATAACTGATAAACGCAAGCGCAAGAATGATAAACGCAAACGTAACGCTGATAGTGTAAACGCGAAAATAAATTCACGTAAATGTTATAACATTGAATAATATTATTATTACATTAGATAATGTACGAATTCACAATACGGAACAAATTTCTATTATGAACGAAAAAAATATACAGATATATAAAAATAAAGAAACGACTTTCCGCTTAAATTATCAGTAAAGAAACACTGCGTAATATTACGTAAAAACTGATATACTAATGTGATAGACTGATATGATATTATAAAAACTGATTCATATTTATTTGATTGCAATATGTTTACAAGAAAACGTTTTTTAAAAGCAAACATTATAAGATAAACGGTACCTCGACAAAGCGGCCCTAACACCCGACAAAGCGCCCATGTCAATAACCGTAACAACCGTTAAACTTAACCCTAGCAATAAACCTAACGTCAATCCTAGTCTTAGCCCAAATCCTAACCCGAACCCTAATCAGAATTCGTAATCTGGGCGGACTTTTCATTGCCGTTTTTGACTGGTCACGTATACAAAAATGTTTATGTTTATCATTATCTATGCACACCAACAAAAGAGTAAAAACAGCTGTAAACTATAAAGTTGACATTATAATTCTCCTATTTATCCAAATAAATAAGATATTTATATGTAGGCCAACTTTAAATTGAAAGCGTGAGATGACGTATGCATGATGGATGACTGACAAGAAGGGAAGGAAGAACGAAAACAAGACGGACAAACCTGACTGATTAGAGTTTTGTGGATATGGGGGGGGGTGTGGGT
>JAQIXG010002215.1:0-18426 GCA_034700105.1 Oconnorella tubifera | reverse complement strand
CCTCCCACCCCCTAGTAACTTTTAACTAATTATAAAGTGAAGACAAACTAATTTATTTGTATACAATAATGGAAATACAAAAAAATAGAAAGTAAGAAAGCGCATTATCACAAATTATTAGTCATTGATTACATATATTAGATGTAATGAATATTATTACATATTAATAAGTAATATTGTTACATGTTATTACGTATACTAGTAACGTATTGTAATATACATTATTAAATATCAATACATGCATTATTACGTAACTATATAATTACATAACTTAGATATAAGTAGGCCTACAATTATTATTACATATAAATTATAATAAAACTAAAGACAATTTATTACACACATATTAAAAATAATTAATATAAAACTGTATTGTTTTAATTAGAATAAAATATTTCAATATTTCTTCTATTATTGACGTTTAATTTCGATATTAATTATATAATTAGTTTTATTGATTGATTGATCGAATGATTGATTAGTCTACTTGATTAATTATTTTTGACGAATCCATTGATTTAATGATTGATTGAGAGATTGACTGATTAACTCATACATTGCCTTATGAATAATTTAATTAATTACGTAATTAAATGAACACATTGAAAATCATTTTAACTAAATACATTGCCAAACCTAGTTTAATTAAAATATGTATAAGCACAAATAAAATTATTTACATTGTTTCGTTTCTAAAGTAAATAACTTTAACCTCCCCCCATCTCTGAACGTTTTCTTTGGCGCGATTTTATAAATTATTCACACCCTTCCCTCACCCCCCAGTGACCGCACCCCCCACATTTAATTATTATTTCTATAATTTCTGTTACCCCAGATTTTTAAAATCTATGAGCAGTTAAACACTGTATACAGACTATCCGCTCTGTCGGGTGCTCTGTCGGGTCGCTGGACCCGCGACTCGAAAATGTCGGGCGCTCTATCGGGCGCTCTGTCGTAAGTGTGAAAAGCTTCATGCTTATAGCAGTGTTCGTTTTTCTTCGAGTCGCGGCTCGAGCCCAGCGACTCGAAAAAAACACACGAACATGTTAGTTTTGCTTCTCGAGTCGCGGAGTTCAACTCGCGACTACGAAGCAAAACGAACACTGCTATAAATATGAAGCTACTCACACCTGCGACAGAGCGCGCGACAGAGCGCCCGACATAGCGCCCGACAGAGCGCTTTATGTGAACCGTGTTTAACTGAGATGATTGAATCGTTGAAAGTGGATTCAAGATAGACAAGAGTGAGACATAATAACCCAGTGTGTGTTATGTCATTGATAAAGGCGTTGAAATCATAAGAGAATTGGTCGCAGTATTATATATGTGTGTGTGGACTGCAGGTCTATCATAGGCAGTCAACATATGGTTGCACTAAAAGATTTAATTAGCTAATTCGATATGATTGCAAGAGAGAGAGAAAGAGAGAGACAACGAGAGAGAGAGAGAAATAGAAAGAGAAAGAGAGAGAGAGAGATAAAGAGACAGAAACAGAAACAGAGACAGAGAAAGAGACTCAGCTAAGAAACTGAGAAGAATATGAACACAGACACAGAGAGAGGTAATAAGACAGATAAAAAGATAAATAAATAAACAGATAGAAAGCAGAATCTTGAGTGAAAGATAATTAGAAGAATAAATTATTCTTGCAATAAAATCAGTAAATGTAATTAATTTCTTTTTTTCATGCTAAATTAAACTATATCTTATTTCGAACTCAATTATGCCACACATGTGCATGTACATGTGTACATGTGCCACACATTATAAATAGATATGGCAGAAATATCTTATGATTTTTGTATTTTCTCAGTCATTTATAATAATTACTCATTTTAAATAATTTTAACAGTATCTTTTTTTATTATAAATTTTTATTAAACTTATATAATACTCACGATACACCACAGCGTTAAGCTTTCGGCAATAAAGTTTCGGAAATGAAATTGTTCAAAATCTTGTAGTGTATCCCCTACTTTAAAAATTTACAAATTTCAGTGTAACTAAATTTATATAAAATGCAATGTAATATAAAATAAAGGATAAATTAGTATAATAAAAGCATTGTAAAGACAGTTTATTCAATAATTAAAATAAATATATCAAATAAAATCAATTTGACAAAAGTTGAAAAATGTTTTTAATTATGTTCAGTCTTAGTTTATATTAGTAATTTAAACATTATATTTGACTGCCAATAATAACTGTTTCTTTTTATTTTACGCAGTAATGCGTTCCCTAACCCTAACCCTAGCCCAGGACATGTTCTACTTTGACCCCTCCCCCGTCAGCCAGGACGTGCACGAGGGGGAGGAGTTAAAACTTCGCTGTGACGTATCGAATAGAAAACTCATTTCCTTCTACTGGACTTTTAATGGGAAAACTTTAGTGAACACAACCAGGAGATACCAGGATGGTAGTGACTTAAGGATAGGAAGGATTGACCGGGGGTTGGACGCGGGGGGGTTCCGGTGCGTGGCGGTGAATGTCTCTACCGGGATATCAGTTAGGAGTGCGGAGGCTAGACTTAATATACTGTGTAAGTTATTTTATTTAGTAAAACTTTATTGAAAATAATCCATATGCAAACTTGTTTAGAAATAATTCCGGTGTTATATTTAACTGCAATGTTTATACTTTAATCTTAACTTTTAACATTTATGGTCTCAGGAGATCCTTTGGATAAGTTTCCCGTCTTTCTCTAGGTCTTTTTGATTCTCTAGGTCCTTCTCTACTAGGCTCCATAGGTCCTCGTGTATAGGTTCTACAGGTTCTATAGATCCAAAGCTAGGTCTCCCTTCAGATATCCTGGGTCCCTCTCTAGGTCTCCGTCTAATTCCTCGTCCCCTCTATAGGTTCCCCACTTAGTCCTCTAGATCCATATCTCCCAACCAGAGTCAAAATTTTTGCAACAGTTTCCAAAACAGAATTCAGAGTTAAAAAGTTCTTCAAAGGCTCTCTCTGATTATTCTCAACTGTTTTTTATCTGTTTTTACTATTTTTAACAACTGTGAATTCGTTAAATTTTAATACATAAAATTGAAATAGCATTAAATAATAGTTATTCGTTTTGCTAAAATCTTTTGTATTATCGATTTAATCGCATTATAATTTATTTTAACAACATTTTTAGCCATTCTTTATAATATTAAATTATATTCTCAGCCATATTTCAATTGTCTTCAGCTGCATTTGTTCCATTCTATACCTTGACATTTCAATTATTTAGGGTTAAATCACGTGTTTGAGAGGGGGGGTGGCTACGGGTGGGGGGAGGTCATATTGAATCCGTTCACGTTTTCCATCTGCTATGTCGAGAGGTCTTTTAACAAAAGGTTATGAATTGTTAACCCTTTATATATAACCAGGGGATCCGTTTAACCCCTTCGGTCGTTAAGGGTTAACTGGCATCTAAATTATTCTTATTCACGGGCATGATTGGGGCATAAGCTGTGACATGGGCGTGACTCGGGAATAAGCTATGGCATGGGCATGACTGGGGCACAGTTAGAGCATAATCTATGAATGAGGCATAGCTACGACTGGCATAATATGTGGGTTGGCTATAGGCCCATTATGCTTACGGCATAATCTAATGAATTGGGCATAAAGTAATGAATATATGACATGGGCATAATCTATGACTAGAGCATAATCTATGACTAGAGCATAATGTAATGACTTGGGCATGATATATGACTAGGGCATAATCTATGACTAGGGCATAATTTATGACTAGGGCATAATCTATGACTATAGGGCATAATCTATGACTAGGGCATAATCTATGACTAGGGCATAATCTATGACTAGGGCATAATCTGTGATTAGGGCGTAATCTAATAACTTTGGCATAATATATGACTAGGGCATAATCTATGACCAGGGCATAATCTATGACTAGGGCATAATCTATGACTAGAGCATAATCTATGACTAGGGCATAAGCTATAACTATGGGGCATAATCTTATGACTGGCATAATTTAATAACATGGGCATAATTTATGACTAGGGCACAATATGATGAATTTGGCATAATCTTTGACTAGGGCATAATCTATGACTTGGGCATAATCTATGAATTGGGCATAAGCTATGACTTGGGCATAATCAAGTGACTTAGGCATAATCTAATGGCTTGATCTTAATCTAAAGAATGCCTTGCTGACGCAGTACGACTCGAAATTAAAGTCCGAGGTCCCAACGAAATAGAATAGATTTAATTTACTAAAACTAGTGTAATTAATAGATATATTAACTATCCAAGTAATTTAATAGAAATTAAAAATGAAAATAAAATATGACCTACCTTTTTATTGTGATTTGGGCGAGAATATAATCACCCCCCCCTCCCACCCCTCACTAAATACACTCCTACATTTGCTACCTCAACTATATTACTGTTATTATATATATTCGCTATATGTAATTAAACGTTTGCAGTTTTAAACATCTAACTTCACCTTAATCCATTTATCATTATATAAATACAGAGTCTTCTTTTATATTTAAAATCCAAATAAATACTGCTTTCTTTCCAGTCTCTTGATTACTTTTTATTGATTTATATTATTATATTTGTTTGTCCATTATTACGTTTAAAACTAATTTATTCCATCCTTGACATCGTTCTCATCCTTGACATTGTTCTTACGATCCATTTGGATGTAAAGCTCATTTTCATTTTCATTAATATTTTATTAGTTCTTTACTAAATATAAGTATAAATAAAAAAGTTTATAAATAATAGTTTATAGTTTAATTATAAATATCATCGCTCTTTACCTCTCTCCCTCCCGCACCCTCTCCCCCTCTCTCCTACAATCCCCCCCCCCGTCGTAGATCTCTGCGGGGGTCCCGCCGCCCCGGCGTCACTGACAGCGTAACGAGGGGCTGATTTATTTCCTCCCCCCTCCCCTCTCCCCCTCCCCCCTCCCCTTGATTAAAATGCTCCACTAATCTTTATATGTAGGTCTATGTAGCTATTGTTGGAAGGATGTAGTATTGTTACACGTCATCACTAGAGCGTGACGCGGCCAGATGGGTTCAGTGGGCGTGACGGTGAAATCATTTCTATATATCCAACGTCGTCCAGTGGTATCATCCATTCATCCATCCGTCCTTCATTCATTCATTCATTCATTCATCCAACAATCCATCCATTCATTCATTCATCCATCATCCATCCATTTATCCTGCCAACAATCCAACAATTCATCCATGCATCTATTCATCCATCCATTCATCCATTCGTCCAGCCATCCATTAATCCATCCTACAATCAATCCATCCATTCATACATCCATTCATCCATCTATCCATCTATCCAGCCAGCAATCCATTCATCAATTTCTCAATTTATCCATTCATACATCCAGCTAGCAATCCATTCGTCTATTCCTTCATTCATTCATTAATTCATTTATTCATTCATCCATTCATCTATTCCTTCATCAATTCGTTCATTCGCTCATTCATCCATCCATTCGTCCGTCCGTCCGCTTTTTTATTTGTTTATTCATCCATTTATCCATCCATCCATTAATAACTATTTCATCCATTAGTATAAACTAATGGATGAAATAGTTATTAATGGATGGATAAATGGATGAATAAACATCGCTTTTCTAACATTTTTTCCATCCATCCATTAATAACTATTTCATCTATGAGTATAAACTAATGCATGAAATAGTTATCAATGGGTGGATGGATGGATAAATGGATGAATAAACAAATGGAAGGGCTGACGGACGGACGAATGGCTCTAATTCATGAATATATCAATATTTATGAATTAGAGCCTTTTATGCACATTATATTATGAAAAAAGACTTACTATAATAAAGCACACTCATTATACTAGTGTCACGCTAAATAACCACCAAATCACTGCATCACTTTTCTAACAGTTTTTTTCTCAGTGATTCTCTTTGTAAAAAGTGACCGAAGAATGAAATCACTGACGACTGGGCGGGTAGCGAATGTCATAACTTTGTCAAGTCACTTGTAGAAGTGATTTGAGCACTTAACTATTGAGTGATTTATCAGCATGATTGAGTGAACGTTAGACCTCCTCGTGTTAGATGCTTAGTTGTATTCAAAATATCTAAAAATGTATACTATGTAGTCATAATAATACTTAGATACTGTTTAGATATAAAGGGTGCTTCAAATTATCCATATAATTTTTATATTGATAAATAACGGTCTTAATTAATTGATGTACTAATTAGTGTATGTTTTAATTAAAGTGACATATGATCGCATCTGTCGCATTTTGCTCCTCGCAACTTTTTCACTTGTTTCGCAAAAGCGTTTATTTTAATCGGAATCGTGTTTCCAATATCAACCGTTTTTGTTTTCTTTAAGTGAAAGAATCTATTACTGTACTTAGTTATATAGTAAGTATAGTAGTAGAGTGATGGGGGGGGGGGTTGTTGGGGTTATAACGCACTCCCCACCTATTGGAGATAAAATCAAGTCCTGGGTACATATGCAGTATTTATAATAATTTGTGTCAATAGATTCTTATTTTTTATTTCTAAATAAAGTCCAGTAATAGATTCTTTTATTTAGAGATAACAAAAACTGTCGATGTTGGAAACACGATTCTGATTATAATAAAAACTTTTACGAAACAAGTGAAGAAGTTGCAGAGAGCAAAATGCGACAGATGCGATCATATGTCACATTAATTATTGCATACATTAATAGTTAATTAATTAAGAGTTAATTACTGAAAGAATAGTAACTTACTCTTCTATAATACAATAAAAGTTAGCATTTAATCAGCACGAAACTGTCATACAGTTATAAATATTTCGTATAGCAAAACTTTGCATTAAATTATTTAAATGATTCTTTTAGTCTTATTATATCTTGATCTTTGTATACTCTGTATATCATATATCTCTGAATATGATATACTCTCTCTCTCTCTCTCTCTCTCTCTCTCTCTCTCTCTCTCTCTCTCTCTCTCACGTGATTGCTGCGGCTGACCTTAACACGTGACCAATAAGGTCTCTCTCATATTTCTGATAAAAAAGGAAACAGTAGACTTCTTGAGTGCGTCTGTGTGTGCGTGTGTGTGTGCGTGTGTGTGTGCGCGCGCGCGCGCGCGCGTGTGTGTGTGTGTGTGTGTGTGTGTGTGTTGAGGACACCGTGTAGTATGGACCTGGGCTGTGTGTATGGGGACACCGTGTAGTAACTGCAGTGAATGATAATTGGTCTTTGATATATTGTGATACACGATGCTACACAAAGCAAAGTGGCGAAATTATAAAAATCAATAAATATACACTGGATACACACACTGCTAGTCATCTCAGTGAACGGAAAGCGCACAGAAATAGTATGGGTTAGAATTATGGTTAGGATTAGGTAAGGGTTAGAATTATGGGTTAGACTTGTATATTGTTATATTTTTTAATTCCTTATCTCAAAACAAGTTCGGATTACATTGAGATATAGCGAAAGAAATATAAGAATTAAAAACTGTGGCATATTATAGTAAAATGTGTTTCTGACCTAAGAAATTATAAAAAAGAGTAAAACGGAATCGTTGTTTATTTTTCCGTCATTTTAATTATCTTTTTATTAGTACAAATCAATGCAGTGCATTCGTTTATACTATGGTAGACAATTTGCAATAATTATGGAATGGTTTAGATGTCTTTCTAAATTATGATAAATGCACTAGAAAAACATCTTTCACATTTAAAATGCATAGACAGATGCACATTTATTACAAGAATTAATGCGAGTTTATAAAGTGTATCGTTAAGTAAAATACATTTAAACATATTAAAATGTTTTCTAATAAATTAGTAGCAATAACTTTTTAAACTGAATTTATTTAATTCAAAAAAAGCATTGAATATAAATTATTAAATGTTTGTACAAACATTGTTGATAAGTCATATCATTATTTCTCTAACTTGGCATATAGCTGGTTTCATCAACATTGCTCTCTTTTTATAATTTTAAACTTTTAAATTTAATATTGAATTTTGTATCAACTTTTAAGCTGCAATTACTGAGACGGACTAGAAAAGATCATATGAATTACATTCGCTTGTGTTTTAATATTAATATAAGAATAAAATGTAATCTTAAATTGGGATAACGTCAGTTTAGACCTATAAATATACATATCTATTAAAGTGGAGATACATTACGCATTTTTTGAAAACATTTCTTTCCGAAAGTTTCTTTCCGAAAGTATATTTTGGAAAGTTTTACTCTGTAGTGTATCGTCGATCGTTTTGAAATATAAACTTTCGGAAACAATTTTTTTCAAAAATGCATATATCCCCACTTTAATAGAGATGTAGCTTCTCGATGTATATCCTATTTACCCTATCGTTATTAATTGTGCTTAACTTAATTATAATTAAAACGATTTTTTACGTCATAGCAATAATTTTGCGCAATTAATTTCCCTTATTATTTGAAATATTTTACTACATTTTTAATTTCTATCCTCGAAATCAATTCTATTGATTTTAATCTCAAATAAAATAACGATGAAAGCAAAATCGCAACAATTCACCTATATTGAAATTTTCCTGCAATTTAATTTAATGCTTTTTCTTTATTCTGCTCTTCATTCAAATAATTAACTTTTCGCATTATTATGCAAATAATTCGTCATCACGTGACTCATAATAGGGTAAATAATTTTAATTAGTCGAGGACTAATTAATCTATTGACACTGCAGCTCATCAATCTTTATTTTGTCATTTTACCCTATTATCGCTCAACCCGTCAAATAACCGCAAAAATTATTCTCTCATCCAATGAGATCGCTTCAAAGTCGGAGGTGACCGGGGCCAAGTCGGGGCACGTCTGCCGGGTGCGTGAGGGGCCAAGTAGGGGCACGTTGGGATCGTGTGCCGTTTGAAACAATTAAAACTTCATAGATGACTAATTGCTCGGTCGTTATTGTGGCGCCGGGATATAATTCACAGAAGCTTGGGGGATGGGGGTGGGTAGGGGATCGAGGGGCAATTAATTTATAGACAGTAGAGAATATTACCTTCCCGCTCAACCTTGTAACAAATTTATAAATCAGTATATTCTGCCTAGCTGTATCAATTAATCGATATTTATTGATAAAGAAGTAATGGCTAACTTTTTATCGTAGTAAATAAAGCAGAATTGTAGTAAATTTATATTATGATATACATTAATAAAAATGTAGACTTATTGTTTTGTTATTAGCTTTAAATTGTTGTAGTAAAATTGAGCAATTTTTATCTGCAGATTTGTTTAATGCTTACGTATTGAGAAAAAAATTTAACATAGGCCTACATATTCACAATATAATAAACTACTAAAAATTCTTTCTAAACAATCAATGTCGAAAAGTTAAAAGTAAATTGTTAATAAGCTCCACATCTTATTCGTGATTCTTGGTTTTACCAAAAAAGTAAAACATTTTACCGCTAAATATTATTTGAAATATTATTCGAAAGTCACAATTGTAGCGTTTTGACTTTATTGACTATCTCATTCTATATATAACTCTACTTATTTCATCTGTTTATTAGACCTTGGATAACTTTTGCTTTCTATAAACTACATTTCTTTTCACATTTCAGTCTAATTTCCAAATTTCCGTTGCACCCTCAACCATTAATGGTTATCTTTTAACGCATCTGGCTCGTGCCTTGTAATCCTATTATTGTAGGGCAGTGGGTGACTTAAGCGTTTAATTTGGTGATAAATTGATGCATTGGACCGTTTTGCTTTCTTTACTAGGACGATGATGATGATGATGATTATGATGATCACAGTTAATCGTCGCTCTTTGAGGGCATATCAAATATCACAAAGCTTTTAATTGTAGCTTGTTAAAAATTGTGAATATTTATGGGTCGTTTATGGTGAACTAAATTTATGTAAAAAGTAATTTATTTGAAAATGCAAGCATTCAATGATCGTAAAAATTCCTTGATGTTTAAATTAATGAAAATTTGTATATAAATGAATAATCGCCTACATTTTTATATTACAACGGTACTAGGATAATATGATGCGGGTCAAAATGATACTGACAAAATTAAGTACAAATATAGTACATTTTTGTCCTTTTTATCCTAAAAACATTTTATTGTTTCTAACATTATTTACCTTAAATTTCACCTTAATACTGTTTTATCCGTAGCAGATTTTCTGATACCATTTTGTCGGGTATCATTACATTTTGTCCGTCCACCGTCATATAGTGATGATAACAGGTTATTACTT
This sequence comes from Oconnorella tubifera, assembly GCA_034700105.1. NCBI lineage: Eukaryota > Metazoa > Annelida > Clitellata > Enchytraeida > Enchytraeidae > Oconnorella > Oconnorella tubifera. The sequence goes on along the minus strand of JAQIXG010002215.1, from coordinate 8,169 downwards.
TTATATCAGGTTTTTACATTTAATTTAGAAATATACTTTTAAACAATTAAATTTGTATTGAAAAAAGATAGTTTTAATTTTAAAGCATGAAACTGGTTATGGTCTCAATTGAAATAAACTAAATAATTAGATAATAATGATGTCATTTTGCATTTATGCACAAAAGTGAATGTAATTATTATATTTAATCAAGAGGCATATTTTACAAGACTCCTGTCATCATTTTGAATAAATGCAAATTTATTGTGTAACTTATGCGCTTATTTGATGAATAATTTATAGTGCATAATTTATAATGCATAATTTGTAATCTAATTTATATAATATAATTACTTAAGTTTAATTTCTATAATATTCTAATTTATTTCAGGGATTGATGAGTCAGCATTTGTCCAGTTAAAACAGCCGACAGACTCGAGTGAGATACAGGAAGACTCTGATGTTGTGTTGAAATGTCACATTGAAGGCAATCCTGAGCCTACCATTGAATGGTTCTCAAATAGAGTCAAGTTAGTATATATATCATAACGAAATTCTACTAAATTTTATACAAAACAAAGTAGAGCCGCTTATGTTTACAATGCTCTTTAGTGCATATATTATTATATATCTATGTTCTATATACGCTTTGTATAGATGATAGATGCTTAAAATATAATTTACAAGTCAATAATATCAAAGTAACGGATTATGATATGTTTGGACTTACTAAAACTTTACCGATCTTACGGTTTACAATTCAATTTACATCAAACATAGAAATTAACCTTTCAGATATCATTATATATATTTGCAAGTAATTTATTACTGTATCATGTCCTATATGGAAATAAATTAACTTTATTAAAAGTTAACAGTGTTTCTTTGCAGATCTATTATATTTGATGCAAATTAATTTAAAATCACCCCTACTGATATCAATTCAAACTCAGAATTAATTGACTTTAACAGGCATACTGGATCAAACATACAAATGTTATTGTAATTCCACAGTCAATAAAATTGAGTCCTTATTAATATTCTTCATGTTATATTGAAGGGTGGAACTCGTTCTATTTACTCCAACATTACTTTAAATAATTGTTTTACCTCCGTCGCTTTAAAATTGATGTCGCCACAGTGATAGATTTAATCAATTTAGTCATCAAAGTAAAATTTAATACAAGACTTATTACAAGTTCTTTAAAATGATAAATTATGATAACTGAAAATATTTAAGCAAAATATTTTATATACATGCATAGTGAAGGTGCTCAATTTTAGCACCTTCAGTTGTTTTCAGTTGTTGCTCCGAGTTTAGAAATAAATATTAAGTTTGCGGTTAAATTACATTTTTAACATCCTTCTTTTTATCGTTTGCTGCATGCATGTTTAATATGAATGACTCATCATAGTATTGAACAACAGTAAAAAAGATTTGCATAGCTTTATTGTGCTGATGTGCACATTTGCAGTTAACACAAAATAAATAAAAGTAACGTTATTCTAATTGTAATGGTCCTTATCGCAAACAGCGCATTTATCGTACGGGCAGATTGAAATATACGAATCTCTATTTCTGTGTCATATTTCAAGACCTAGGTCATGGATATTCCATTAGGTTTAGTAAGGAGCCGAATTTCAGAAATATTTTTGTGCCTTAATATAGGACCTAGGTATGTATATTTCAATTACCTTGTACGTTAAATGCGCTGTTTGCGACAAGGACTATTACAACTATCATAACGTTACTCTTATTTATTTTTGTGTTCGCTGTAAATTTTCACATTAGCACAATAAAGCTATGCAAGTCGTTTTTAGTGTTGTTTCAATGCTACAATGAGTCATTCACATAAATGAATATTCATGAATATTCGTAATACACAAGATAAAGTGATTACTTTGTAATTAAGCAGCAAAATGAATGTATAATTATACAGAAAAACGAAAACCAATCAATATAATCTTTGCAACATTATAATATCTATAACTCGTGCGCTTATTCTTATTTTTTATTTAATCCATGGATAAATCAGATAAATCTATCAAGATAACATCTAAGCAATGCAAGAAATAAAAAGTCGAGCAATTAATGAGATGCAACGATAAGTTATTGTTATCTGATCAGTTGTTGGCAGCAACAGCAGCAATGAAATCAATTCACTTGGGACACAAATATCAACTACAGCTAGGCCTCGTCTTTTAGTTTCCCCGCCCTCTTTTATAGCTGTATTTCAGTCAAATACGATGTTTTTTAGCAGACGTTTAATTAACAAATAACTAAATATTGATTTATTAAGTATTCATGAATAAATTTGTATAAGCTTTAACTGCTGCACAAATTGAATTTTAGGGTTAGAATTATGTTTATATCTAAGCAACAGTGACGTTAGAGGTAGGGATAGAGTTAGTTTTCAAGACACAAATAACCAGTGAAACAGATTTTAAATAATGGGAGGGGCTAGATAATAAAAGCAACAGATACCTCGCTACAAACCAGTCCCCTGAACGACTGGGCGGGGCTGTCAGTTAGTTTATTGCTGCCCAGATCTTGATTGTAATTTCTTTTAGCCTCGATTGTCGCTCAATAGACCAATGCAATCTCAAATTATCATCTCGTTTAAAACAGAAGCAATTTAGATCAGAGTAATTTGAACAGGAATAATTTATACCAAAACAATTATTAGCAAATTTGCATGAATATGTAAATAGATATTTACATATTTAGATATGTAAATAGATATTTACATATTCATACGGGTTAAAAGTTCAAAACTGAAACACTTGTAGGGTATAACTATCTTTGCTGTAACAAACTACATGAGTAAATTTTTCAACATGGAAAATGATTAAGTAACTTTGTTGGTTTTATGAATTATATCCATAAATGTAGAAGAAGAATGTTTCAGACAGTTTTGTATCGATTTTAAAAATTCTCTGAAATAAAAATCTGTATATCTACAAATCTCTTCTTTGTGATACAGATAAAAATAAACAAATTCTTGGGTTGCGCCACAGTAAAATTATTCCTCACCTGAAATCCGAAAGAAGATATTTATCTTTCTGCAGAATGCATCTTCTACATAAAAATACTAAAGTGAATCAATATTTAATATCCTTTATGATCCATATAATTAAAAAAACTGACATTTAATATAAATTACAATGTCGTTAATTTTCAAGAAAGAGTGGGGATATGGGGGTGGGGTGGGGGTTGGACATCGCAGTGGTCTCGTAAAACCTCAACTTACACCCCCTATCCATTCTTTCTCATCCCCCCCCCCCCCATAGTTTCCAGTTTAATTGTTCTCTGTAGAGTTCGTGTACCCAGCACCAAGCACGTGTTCTTTCTCTCTTGTTTTATCGCTTCCTTCTTTTCCATTTGTCGTCTAGATTCCATCTCTCCTTTTTTTCTCTCTCTCTCTCTCTCTCTCTCTCTCTCTTTCTTTCTCTCTTTCTCTCTCGCTCTCTTTCTCTCTCTTTTTTATTCTTAGTATCCATGGCGTTAACGGTTCAATTAATTTGATATTATCTCATTTTTGTGCACATAATCAATATCCTGAAATTTTATGATTAAGGGGAGGGACAGAGAGACTAGTAACAAGGAGGAGGACCCAAAAAAAATTAAAAGTTTAAGAGACTTTAATTGGACATTTCTAAATACCATAATAGTTTTCCAGTGTAATAACAGCTTAGCTTTTTTGTTTTAATGAGTTCATTTACTATCAAGTTAATCAATTTGTAGTATTAAAATAGTATTTGTTGCGCACCTCAGTATTATAAGTATATATTTTAACAGTTTAGTAATATGCTCTAACTTTGTTGTAGTCGAATCATTGGCAGCAAGAGTTTCCTATATAATTTGTCTTTTCTTTTAAGTTAATCTATATTGTCTACTGAGATACATTTTGAATTGCAAATAAATAAATATATACGCGTGGTTAATATTAAAATCTATTATAAATTTCATGGACTCTCCTGCTCCGCTCACTCGAATAGCATCTATTCCTGCAGACGCTTCCGCTTTAAATAAAAAGCAGACAGTTTCTTTGATTATCGTTAGGTTAGGTTAGGTTAAGTTCTTTCCGATTCTAGAACTCTTCCACCCCCGTCCATTGACGGGGTTTCCACTTGTATTGTATAAAATGCAAGCAATTGTAAATTATAAACTCTAAATTGATTTAAGACCTTTGATTGATATTGCATCATATTCGATTTTATATTTTAAGATTTAATAATTCTAAATTAAACGCAAAGTAATATAACCTACTAGAATAACTAGACCAGCGGTTCCCAACCTGTGGGTCGCGACCCCAAAATGCGTTTGAAGCCTGAGACCGTCTGAGAATTAATTTTTAAAATAAACACTCGCATTTACAATGTACATGCAATGTATATTGCACAATACACACTTAAAATGTAGTGTTAAACATTTTATTCATTTGCAAATTGAATATATTGACTAAAAATATAACAAATTGTTGTGTTGAGGTCGCCACAATTTTAAAATTGTATCATTGGGGTCGCCACAACTTGGCAAATGTTATCAAGGAGTCACAGCATCAAAAAGGTTGGGAACCGCTGAACTAGACCATTATTTCTAGACAAATTCTAACATACTACAAAATCTATTTGATTTGGGAGCATTTTGATATTTCTGTAATTTCATACCAAATCAATTGCAATTCGTTTCTATCATATATGTTTTGTAAGTATACTGTGTAACCGGTCAATTGATCGCAATATACTGGGTGAGACCAACTGAACCATTTAAAGCTTAAGTTAATGAAGCGAAACAAATCGGTCTAATTAAGATTCAACTGAATTCATTCACAATGCTCTGTATAATCAAGGCGACTGTATATTATTATACGCACATTTATGTTAATTATAGGCTGTAACTGTATACTTTATAGCTCTTTGTTTATCGATATATAAAGTATCGAACAAAGAATTAGGACAAGATTTTATCACAAATTATACATAAATGAAGTAATAAAATAAATGCAAACATTTAATTAAATAAAAATGTTATCAATTAAGCTGTATTTATATATATATATATATAATTATTAATCTATTTGTGTTAAATTAATTTATATTTAAACTATTTACTGTATAATATTATATTGTTTAATCTATAACACGATACACATTAAATTGTAAGAAATTATTTATTGTTTATTAATTTAATGAACCAATTTAGTAGTAGTAATTTGGTTAACTTAAAACTTGAAAAAATATGTTTAATATATTAATGATAAATGCACTGAGTCAATGTTATTCTCGAAAAGCAGTAAACTATGAAATATATAAATACAATGAAAACATATATATATATAAATATAATATGTATTCATATAATAAGAATTATAATATATACTAATATAATAACAACTATAATATATATATATATATATTCATATAATAAAGGAATATTTTATGTTTTTTAGATTATTCGGTAACGATAGAATGCGTTTTCAAAAGAATCGTCTGCGAATAACTTCGGCGAAAGTTAGCGACAACGGCGTCTATTCTTGTCGCGCGAGAAACTTTGCGGCGACGCAAGTGGAAAGCGTCGACGCTTTCGTCCTTAATGTCCCAGGTTCGAGTCTTGTTTTCATTTCTTTTACAAGATATACTGTAGTATAGTGTGGTAGCAATTGAATGAAGAGTATATAGTTGTGCAATGTAATATACTCAGAAACAATAAATAGTTGAAACAATGCCGACAATGCCGTCAATAAAGTTTATATAAAATGATGTCTGTCGATTTATCTGTTTGTTAATCAGTTAGTTTGATTCAGTCTGCCTGTCTGTCTGTCTTCAGTCAGTCTGTCTGTTTTTTCAGTCGGTTGGTCGGTCGGTCGGTCGGTGAGTCCGTCCCTCCGTATGTCTGTTTGTCTGTGTGTCTCTCTGTCTGTTTATAATTATTACAGTTAAGTATTATTTTACTTAATAATACTGTTTAACGATTTCTAACACGACAATTTATTATTGTTACAACTGATTTCGCAAAGTAATTATAACCAACTTCTTTTTAATTTTAATTGTTTAATTAAATAACTATTTTTAGTGTATTTAATATAATTTTATCTTTAAAAGTTTATCAAGGCATTGACTAGTGGCATACAGTTTTATTTTGCTTTTAAAAAGTTGTTTACAATCTACTTTAAAATGTGCAACGCAAGTTACATTGAAAATGTTTTAAGCTGATAAATACGTGCAGTATTTTATCTTCATACTACTGTATAACATATTGTATCTTATTTTATAACATATTTTATCTTATATTATAAGACATTGTAGCTTATATTGTAACACACTGTAGGTTATATTATAAGATATTGTGACTTGTATTATAACATACTGTAGCTTATATTAAAACATATTATTTTTGCTGAATATTATGCAAACTCATTTTTCACCCATGTCATTCAAATATCTAAAGACACTTTTTACAGCATACCTTACAATAACAGTATCATATGATTTATTGTCAACAAACTTCACTTTCATCGAGTTCTAATAAAAAGCTCAGACTTCGCTTATAAAATACAAAGACCGAATGATTTAACGTTGTCTCGTATTATTATAAAGTTCGCTGTATTGTTGACTTGTCATGATTTACATTGAAAATAAAGTGAACCTAGTTAGCGCATATTTGACACACCAGGGTTAACTATGTATTTATATAGTCTGTAATTATAACAACTGAGTTAGTTACAGCGATACGATAAGCTGTAATTTAATTATACGTATATAAAATAAACAAAATGATACTTTTGACCTATATTGTTAAGTAGGTTATAATTATGTAGGCGGATGCGTAATTTTTATTTGGATGTTTATTAAATAATTCAATTTAAAACAATTTATATAATCGAATCATAGATTGTTAAAATTAAATATAGCAAGCAAGTAATATAGGTCATGTAATATATGAAATTAAATGACCTATATTACTAGATTTGGTCATTTGAATTCAAAATTATAGGTTAAATTCGAATTTCCAGTTATTAAAAAAATTACAATGCGTATACATGTACGGAAATTAATAATTAAAATTGATGATTCATAATTATAAGATGCATACATTCACGCGTTATTCATTCATTTTTATTAACAAGAAATTATATTTATTGATAATATTTAATATCATTTGATAAATCAAATATAATATATATTTTATAGAAAGGAAATTACTTTCTATAAACATTTATTGTGCTTACTTATGGAGTTGTTGATTTTATTCTCTCTATGTGTAATAATAAAACTACTTTTAAAATATGTTGCTTAGATTGTTTAATCTTTTTTTTATTCTAACACTATTATCTTTATACTTAGAAACATAATATTAAATTTATAAACATTACTACTTTTTAAAATGAAGCTAAAATTTAATAAAAAAAACAACATTAATTATATTTTTAATCTTTTCCTCAACTCTCCAATAGTTGAAATAAAATCATTTTTATTCCATTTGCGTAAAACTCTCGGAGGAAGTAAATCGGTTTATTCAGGAGACATTTGATACTGTCTATTGTTCCTACTGTTTACCCTTCTCTCTCTCTCTCTGTCTCTTTCTCTCTCTCTCTTTCTCTCTCTCCGTCTACTTAACCCTCTGCCTCCCCGCGGTCCTCTACGCACCCCGAGGTCGAGGTCTTGATTTGCCTAACCCTTTCACAACTTCAACACAATGAAAAGCAAATCTCTCTGCTATGAAGTGTAAATAATTTCTCTCCATCGAGACCTTCTCCTAAGCTTTATGTAAGCTTCCCAATTTATCGATCTCGTAAAAGCTTTCAGTCAGTCATCTTATTTGAAGATTTCTGCGCTGTTTTAATCGCTTCGCTATTGTTGTGTATTATTATTTACTGAGCTCAAGCTCTGTATTTGTCCCATTGCTTGATTTGATTAAATAATAGCTTTCTGCTTATTGAGTCTGTATGTTAAGCTTTAAATCCATATTTGCTCTATGTAAACTGTAGAGTGTTTGCGGCTGAATTTGAACGAATGCCACCCGAGGCTGTTTGCGTCAAGTAGGGTTAAATATTGAATGAAACTTTAGTCGATGAATTTCATATTTTTTTATATTTTCGGAAAAAAATTATTTTTTACTAACTGAAATAAAATCTGTTTTTTAATTAAGAGTTTAATTACAACGTAAATAATTAAAGAATGTAAATA
>JAQIXG010002214.1:0-18430 GCA_034700105.1 Oconnorella tubifera | reverse complement strand
CCCTTAGATTTGAAATCCTAAATTTGTTTGTGCAATTAGTTTATCGTGGATTTTAGTTGTTATAGTTTGTGTATCAATGTTATAGAGAGGCTGTCAAATCATTTTTTATGTTAACATGAACAAATTTTGCTTTATAATTCGTTTGGTTTTTGTTACTGTGAAAAACTTTTGATCAGAAATGTTTTTTATCCCACCCCCCACCCCTCAGTTCTAACTTGAAATTTCTATATTCGTTACAGTGACTGAATTTCTCTGCGTATTTTACAAACGGTGGTGTTTTTTGCCGAATTTTTTTATAGATAATATGGAAGAACAGACATCATATGATCAGTCTAAAACAACTACAACGAGACAAAGTACCGGGCCAACTTTCCATCCGGAGTACGTTAGGTCTCGTGCGGGGATACTCAAGATTGTTGAAATTGTACGCGTTTGCATTCTGGCCAACAATTAATTTACTTACGATTTTATTTCTTTTATTGTATAATAAGTTACAACAATCATACGACATTTTAAATAACATAATAACATTCATTTAATAACATTAAGTCACTATAAACGTTAAAAGTCAAGGCTCATTAGAGAAGTTTTTAGAGCTTTGGACTCAGATATGTTGGGTCCAGGTTCAAATCCCGGTTAGCTCACTGTTTCTCTAACTCTCTATGTACATTCTTTAGTAAGACACTTAAATTGACATCAACATCTGAGATATCATTTATATAATACGGTAATCCATGAGTTAAACCTTAACCTTAATATCTCATGTACATATTTTAGCTTATGAAACAAATTATTAAGAAATTATATTTAGTATAATGTTAGTACATAAAATAAGTATTAGCCATTCCGATATGACAAAATTGGTCAAATATAATAACTATTGTACATATGATTAATGTAAATCAATTAAATTCGTAACAGAAAAGTGGATTACCCAGCTTAATCCATAAGAATTAGAATAAATCAGAGAAATCAGTTATTACTGTAATTATTTCTACCTATAATCATTATACTACTAGTCCTTATAAATTTACTCTAATACTACTATATTACAATTTTATATATTATAAACGTTATGCTGTAGTTTTTTGCCTCGCGATCATAAAAGGTATTTAGTTATTTTCCTCTCACTAGGTGCTCAGTTTGATAACATTCATCTGTAGTATATCAGGTGACTGGTATGGGCACGGTTGGGCAGAGTTTGTCAGTATCACCGCTTTTATCAGCACACTCATTTATCTTATCTTTCATCTGCTTAATCTAATCAGTCGCTTCCCTGGACCTTGGCTGCTCATTGTAAGCGAGTAATTATCGATTATTCTATCAATATATTATAGATTATTTTTCTATATATATATATATATAATGTATGCGCATTATTCTCAAGCAAGTGAATTATATAAAACAAGAAAATAAAGATAAAGTGAATACAGTGTAAAATACGCGCCAACATTGAATAAAGACGTTTATATATATCATAGTTATACTATGTAATATTATAATAAGTTGAAAAACGTAGTCTTTCTATATTTGATGTACTTTATTTATATATTTTATGATTTGTATATTTTTATTTTATTTATTTACATAGGAGTTTGTCTACTACCTCGTGTTTTCAGTTTTTTTCCTCATCGTTGCTATCATAGCTGCGGCTAAAGCCGGCGGCAATAATCCTAATATAGGAGCCACTGCGGTAAGTTAGTTTTGTCATCTTGTTTAAGTTTTTTGTAATTTTTTTTATACTTTTGTTATCTTTTTTTGTTTAATCTTTGCCAAACTGTGTTGATTTTAATTCTTAGATTCTGTGTAGATTTTCTTCATTAACTTTGTTCATGGAATTTCAGTTTGAACTGATGCGTCGTTAAATCTGTGTTCACAGTAAAAAATTTGAATTGGGTTAAATTTAATATTCGTCCATTTCATTGTTTTTGTTTTTGACACATTTCAGTCATATTGAATGGTATGCTTGAAAAAAATCTATATTAATAATATATTAATAAAATAATTGGTAATTAAAAAAAACAAAGTGAATTGATTTTATTAACAAAAAGCGGTAATTTCCAATCGCGTTATTTTCAGTTCTTTGCATTTGCCGCAACTGCTGTTTACACGGTGGACACCGTGTTCCAGTTTCGTGCCTGGCACGGCGGGGAGGCCGGCATAGCCACCCGTACCACTACCACAACCACGGCAGGGAATCGCTCTACCATTGAGGAGGGGCGCATGCAGTATTGAGGGGTAAGCGTTGAGCCCTTGGATGAAATAAAAAATAGGATACGTTTTCCCGATGCAGGATTGTTTTACACATTTGAATTTTTTTTTTTCTGCAAATTGGTCCAGAATGAATTGAGGATAAAATAAATAATAAATATTTGAAAAAATATATTCATAATATAATATTGACTATTTATTCTTTGATATTATTAAAAATATTATTATAAATATAAATAGTCAACATTGTTTTCATAAAATTAACTATTTATTTTTAATTATGTTGAAATGAAATAGTATTATGAAGAATTATATTAATTTTTATAATGTAAAATTAATAATGACTTGGCTTCCGCTATGGCTATTTGGTCTTCTGGCTAGTAAATAGTGGACATATAAGGGGGGGGTTCTTTTTACTATTGTTTTGCGTTCAAACGCAAGAGTAATTAATCGAGTAGAAATAATAATTTCATTTTTACTCAAATTTATGAAATATAGAAACATCAGTGCGAGAGATCGAAGTATCGCATATCTTAGTCTGTTTTATGATTTGATGGTTTAATTAGTTTAATGAGATTAAGTACACAATGAGGATTAATTGTGTAGGATTTGTAAAAGTTAAATCTAAAATCTAAATTAAAATATATAATATAAAATGTGTGATTGATTTTTAATTATTGGAATTATTGATTTTATTGTTGAAATTGATGTAGTTTATAATTTTATCTAGTCCAATATGTTATTAGGTTGGTTTCAGTACAGGATAATGTACCCTAATGCAGTTTTAACATTACTATGCTTAATTATTTATACTTATTGTTTTCTTATTTATGCTTATGTAGATGTGTTCAGTCTTAGTCATATTATCTGGTCATTTTATTATTATTTTTCAATTTTTCGTGATTGAAATGATATTAAATATAGTTTAATTTTATTAAATTCAGTTTAGTTCAATATTTAAATTCCTTGAAATTTGATTTTGAGAATAATAATTTTTATTACTATAATTTAATTATGATATTTGATAATGAATTTATAAGAAGGAATATTTTATCGAAATAAAAATTACATCATAAAGTGTCAATTTATTGGAACTGATATTTTTATTTGAAATCGGTATTTTTATCTAGGTAAAATTTAATTATGAGTGTAATCAATTTTATCACTTTAAGAATTAGTCATAAGGATCTTTTTTTTATTTTTAGGTTGTTTAATAACTGAATCTTAACTAACTTATATATCATATCAATAGTCCTATCAATAGTCATATCATTAACTAGCATATCAATTTGTTTTAAGTTTTTACTAAGCACTAGTCAAACATTTTTTGTAATACTAACCAGTTATTTTTTGTAATTTCATACTAATTATTATTTAGAATATCGAATTACTAGATATTTTTTCGTATTTTTATGTATCAAAGCTAGTTGGTAAAGTAGTAGAGTATATTCCTCAGAAGCAACAGGCTCGGGTTTGATTCTTGTGTATACTCACTTTTCTGCACCCTTTAGTAAGACGCTTAAATTGACAGCTACATTTTAAACATCATTCGTATAGTATGGTAATCCAGAAGCTAAACTTATATTTATAATGAAATAATCAGGATATAATAACTAAGTATTAAATATATTTCAAAATGTATTTTGTACGTTCAATTTCATTTTCTATTTGGAAACAAAATCAGTTTAAGTTTTATATATATTTGTTCCCAAACATTCCCAAAGAAAATTATTTAGCACTCTGCGTTAGTTACTAGTCACTCAGTTTTTGCATAATACGTCATTAAATTAATTTTTTATCGATATGACAGTAAAGAACAATTACACAATTGTTATTATATTTATTGCTAGTTGCACACATTTTTCACTCATCTTTTTACTGCCTAGTGTTTGAAAATTGGATATTATTAGTTTCTATGAATTAATGTATAAATTTTTACTTGAATATTATTACTTCGGATATTATTCATATTAAATTTTATTTTATTTCTTTGCATCTTAACTGTCCTTATTTTGAAAAAATGATATTTTTTAATTGAATCTAAATATTTTTCTTAATGCTAAGTTTAAGACGAAATCTTCCATTTTATTTATTTTATTTCTTTAGATCTGAAAATTGTTTATCGTTTTTTAATAGTTTGTTTATTCCTTTATTTTAATTTATGTATATCGGCAAAATATCGTGTAAATTACAGCTATATGCTAATAAGCGTTTCTTTTTGTGAATAATATTCGCATTATGCTCTACACAGCGTGCAGTATATGTAATGTATTCAGAATAATAGTAATGTAGCTTGTTTCAATTGTAAAAATGTGCGTAAAGTTTATATATTTATGTTCTCGCAAGAAAATTATTCAGTATATTAGAGTTAAACGTTCGCTTGTCACTTTAGTTTCTACATACTTGGTTTGCAATACGTCATTAATTAACATTGTGCTGATGTGACGTTGTGAAACTATGTAATGGTTTTATATATTCATTCTTTATATGCATGGATACATAACCATCTTTACACTTTGCAAATATGATCTTTTATAATATCAGTTATAATAAATATTCTTACAGTCCCGAATACATTAACCCGACAAAACGGCCCTGTCAATTCATTTAATAACCATAATTCTAACTAGCCCAGATTTTAACCCTTACCCTAGAACTAACCCTAACTTAAATCCTAACCCGAATCCTAATTCCAACCCTAATCCTAAGAATTAATAGTCGGGGCCGTTTTAATGGGTCACGGAATATTTTAATCGATACGCAATATATATCTTTATAAATAATCTGCAGTATTGTTTTATATTCATTTCAAAGTATTATTCTACTGTAGATGTAAATAACTATGCATTACTCTCTGTTAACTTAAATGATGAGAATTAGATATTTAAATTCTACTAATTACTATTATATGCAATATAATATTATATTATATTATGAAAATTTAAAAACTTGTTTTTTTAATTTTCTAGTTAACACAAGATTATTAGCCATTTGTCTGCGTTCTGACATTACTTTAATATAGAAAAATATATTAAAATTCTAATATATATAGTTATGTATTAAGATTATGTCCAGTTGCAGAGAAAATTAGAATTATTGTGTAGTTTGTTGTTGTTTAAACACGCAAGTAGAAATATGCAGCATGCATAGATTGTAGACTTTGTGTTGTTTTTATTGTATAATACATATATGTATTAATTTTGTATGATATTTTATATGACATCAACTTTGGTACGTTATCCTTATGAATTTTTATCTAAATGAACTCTATTCCACCCCTTACCGTTACCCTTATTCTTTCCTTTATATTATTTTACTGTCAATAATACAGGATAGATTTTGGCTTGGTAATTGGAATTTTTTTGTTATAATTTTTGTCTATTTGAAATAGTGTAATGTTAATTTAAAACATTATTTTGCATTGAAGCTTTTCATTATTAAAGTATGCAAACATTGATTGTCTTCACAGAGTAAGATAATGTGCCTAAAACTTTATTACATATCGTAAATACTCTTTACTATATTACTCTTTAATATATTTTACTATTATATACTATTAATTTTGCATATTTTGTATTCTTAACTGAAATAAATTTTGTTGAGTATAACTTATTAATGCTATTTCTGTCTATATATCTCTGAGCATGACAAGGCTATATACAGTATAGTATTATCTAGCTTTTATAGCTTTCATTTTTTTATAATGTGTTGAACTGCTGGTTTTTTGAACTTGCTTTTATTTAAGTGTTGTGAATAAAAGTATTATTATAAGTTGTAAAGGTGTTAGTGAAATTTGTTAGTGATTTTAATGTTGTCTCTCATGATGTATAGATGTAGTGATTAGTCCAAAATCATCATCAGCATCATCAGATGCTTATTGTTTTAAACGCTTTTTATTTAAGAGTATACAAATAGGGTTCTGACGATCTGCTGCAACTAGTTAGCATGCTATTAATTGAGCTAATCATAATCTAAACTCAACAGCAAATGAGAAATCCAAGTAGAAATTAACTGGTTAGTTTAGATGCGAAGATTATTTGTTATGGTTGCTTGTTAGTTGCTGATCATGAGGCCCTATATTTATACATTTTTCTTTTTTTATCCGTGATATTGAACTTTTATGAACATGATTACTGCTGAAAAGTGATCCACAAGGCAAAGGTTAAGCTTACAAAAAGGATTTAGATTAAAATATTGATGTGCTTGTATGCTTGTCAACTATCAAAAACTATGATGAACTTGAAAATTTAAACAAGTCTATTAAATTTTCTATTAATAAATATATTTTTACCTCATAACATTTGCATTTGGGTATATTACTCATGATCATGATGATGCATAGGACGAGCAGATAATTGTACTATTGGTAGAATATATTCATAAAGAAGATGATAATTGCTCAGTAATAAACTGTTATAGTTGCTTTGTTTAGCTTCTTACTTTTCACTTCGTTTTATAAATTAAGATTATGACTGTTAATAATATTATTAGTGTCCAGACGATTTAAAACACTAAGTGCATTTAATGACACATCAATTTTAATGCTCAAAACTGTAACAATTTCAACACTAATGGTCTTCAGTCAATTCTTGAATATCTCGTACAGTTGTGAGCAACAGTAAAGGCATTCATCAATCAAATAAAGGTAATAATATCAGTGCAAAAATAATCCATATGCGTCTATTGCAGGGGATATTCAAGACTTGCAACATCATAGACCAAATAATGAGTAATATTAACACGCAATACTAAAATAAATTACTACAATAAATTTAAATGAAATCAATGAATAAAATTTAGATATATACATAATAGATAGATGTACTTCTCATTCCGTAACAAAACGAATGGATTATTTTTATGAGCATGATTTGAAAGTTTAATATTCAGTTCAGAAAATATAATTTAGTAATACGAAATTTCTAAAAATATACAATGTATATATGCAATACAATGAATACACATCACAAGAGCAGCAACTACAGTGATATTAATTATACTATTATCAAGAATAATAAATAATTAGTAATTTTTTCAAGAGTAATTATCTTGTTACTAAATATAGTAATATTGCTTTTAGAATAGAAGTTTTACAAATGTTAGTCTGGCGAAACTAATTGAAAAGGGAAAAATTCAGAAAATGATCAAAAAAACTCGTATTTTTCATAAATCTTTTCATTTCTATATGTCATCTTCAATCACTAAAATATATCAATTTTATCTGATTATAAAGATAACAGCAATAGCAACAAAAAAAAAAGATAAAAGTAGTATTAATATCAATAAGAAGATTATCATCGAGAAATGTATCCATTTTTGATCTTACTTATAGCTTATGTTTATCACACTCATTAGGGTATCAAATAAATTAAAGCTGTAAACAATATCGATTATTTTTTCATGCATTTATGATATATAATCTAATCTATGTTATCATGTAGTAAGCATTTATAATATAAAACAGTATGCGTATGCATTGAGCATAAAACCAGCAGTAATTGTGAATTAAACAACAAATATCGGATAATGATATTTGAAATTAAATAGCAATATCTATATATTACAATATCATAATTATTATAATATCCTACACGTATGATGATATAAATTTCAGCGGCAATGAAATCAACGCTCACAAAAATAAATCTATCTTTCCGATCGCATATAAAATTATATATCATCAGCAATAAAAATCAGTTTGACTTTATACGCGTACGCGCTTGACAAATCATTTCAAAAGGAAAATTATTTAAAGGACTACGATACGAATAAATTGTTCTTTTTACTTATTTCTTCACACACTGTTCACAGAATGTCTCTAAATATCCTTTTTATGCCGATGTAATACGAAGCGATAAATAAATAGTGAATATTTAATATTTAACAGTAAATGAAAAAGTATTAAACTTTGATGAAATAAAGAGTAATAAAAGTAAAATTAGCGCGCAATAACTAATAACAAATTAAGTATCACGCTGTATTTAAAAAAGAGTACATATTCCACAAACTAGTACAGTGAAACTATATTAGATAATTTATATACATAGTATTAACTCGCGTTCAAAATATCAAACTCTACCTGTGAAAGAAAAATTCTAGACAACGATAATGAAAAAACTATGAAAATTAACACAAATATATTCAAAACCAGATAAATTATATCGATCAAACGTGGAATGTAGTCGATGTAAAAATGACGCGTACACTTGTACATTGTAAATAACCAATGTTATAAAGTCAAATGAAATGGACAACATCGCAAAGAACTGGAGAGTGACATGGGAACGGTTACCGTGGTATTACCATGGTAATACCATGGTAATATCACGGTGATTAGGAGTATTACCGTGATAATCGTGGTATTACCATGGTAATAAAGAGTAATAAAGTCAATGATGTATTATTTTAGGCTTTTAAAGTCAGTTTAAAGCCTCCCTTTAATTTAGATTTAACGATATCAATTTAATTTCTTATAATTTGAAAACTACAGGAATGAAGACTCTGTGGGGATGGGGTGGGGAAGAAAATCTTAACCCCCTTTCACTCTCTACAATATACCCGATTAGATTACACCAAAAATAGATTACAACAAAATAGTTTAGTTAATGTCAAAAATAATAAACAGTCAAAATATGTAAGAAAGAATTACAAGATGAACAGATGACTTGTAAATTGAAATAATATCATATTTAAATATATTTACAGCAATTATTACATGATTGTTACATCGCTTAAAGCTGCGTTATTATCAAATATGATAACTACTAATCAATTTCAGTACAAAATTATATGATAATGCTCGTTATTAAATTTCAATATAAAAAACTATGAGATATGATAATTAATATTTCAACAGTATTAAGTAATTATATACACAAATAATCCATTGTTAACCCAATGGATCATATAAATACCCATGTTTATACAGTATGTGACTAAATTAAATAAAGTAATATCAGCACAAAAAGGCTATGTAACAATAAATTCAACTATTTAAGCATGAAAAACAAAAGTCAAAGGTAGAATTTTTATGACAAAAATGGCTCTTTCTTTAAGATTGTCACTGAAAGCCAACTTTATAAAAAACTTCAAACTTGTAAATACCAGGTCAAGTAGTATCATTGAATTAAAATACAAAATGACTAAATATTCATAATAAATGGCAATATTAATACTAAGAGGTATTTAAAAGATGCTTGTTTGTTACTTAACGTCACGTCAGAACAAGGTGCAACTTACAGACATCGCGTGAACTGAATGTGTAGCAATCAAGTGAACTTCTAACACAGTAAACTAAATAATTTTCATTTAGGAATAATTCAGAAATCGCAAGTAGAGGACTGATATGATTCCATTATATTACAACGCGTTAAAAAGAATATATTTATTAAACAGAAACTCTTCAAATTTTATGAATTACTTCATGCATCGATAAATAATATCACCGTAAAATTTAAAAAACGTTAACTCGTAAATATCAAATAATTTAACCAAACGCATCAAAATTTTAAAATTGAGGCATTTCAAAGTTTCGAAGTAAAGCAAAACATTTTATTATGCAACACAATAAAGAACAAGATTCAAGTAAAATAACGTAAGATTCAAGAATAACGTAAAAGGCAGATAGACTCACAATTTGTCAAGTGATGTAATGTAAAAAATTTACCACTTTATATGATACTTATATTAGAATACAAGTGTAAAACAAGACCAAGACACTTGTATTTGCAAGTAAAATAAAGTGTTTTATAATGTAATTTTGCCATAAGGCATTTACATTATAAGAGTCATGAGAATTATATTAAAAATAAATATATTACTTTTTAATATTAAATAAAAATTGAAAAAAATATGAAATTTATTATACACTGTTAATTTCCTGTAGATTTACATTTGTCAATAAATGTCATTTGGAAAATATAAGACATAGAATACAAAAAGAGAACTTTGTTTAAGAATAAAATAATTCCACTAATTATTCTTCATGTGTTTAAATACTATATTTTAAACAAGAGCACTATAAACAAGAGATTGAATACTTTTTTGTTGAATTCTAGTATACCTGAAGATATTAAATTTAATACAAAAATCTATATAATCTCCATTGCAAGTTATTTTGAGTTATAAAGGATTTAAATTATTGTCAATGTTGAATGAATATAATTTTTAATTTTTGCAGATATCTGGTAACTTAAGTGACATTTACTGTCAATTGATTCTCTGTCCATAAATATTTCTTTGCTGCGTTCAATAAATCAATATATTACAATATTACTAAATATTACTACTTTAGGCAGGCAACAAATAAAATAACTGAATTATAGATATTGCAAAACAGTGAAAATATAGTATCAAATTCAAATTTTTCCATTCTTGCTAGTACTGAATACTAATCATAGTTTTACAGCATAGAATTAATACAGAAAATACCCAAAAAACTTCGTCAATACGATTTACAATTTAATTTCTGAGATTTTATATCTTTTACATTTAATTCGCTCAATTAATGATAAATCACAACATATAGAATATTAATGTATGATAAATAAAGAATAAGATGATAAAATAATTCATTAACGTATTAAATTAAAAATCATAAATTCTGATATTAAAATTACAAAATAAGAAATTAGTTTTAATAATTAATACAATGACAATCAATTTTAGCCAATGAAAATTACTATCTGGGTAAAAAATAACAAACAATACGCAAAAAATAAATACTCACAACATAAATTCTAACCCTTTTTAAATGCAATAAAAAAAAAATCCTACGATTATATTTACATTATAATAATTTCAGCTAAATACTGTAATGACAGTTAAATCTGATTAATATCAATGCAATGAACTATTGTATTCGATTGTTGCATAACGTCACATCAGCATAAAAGAATGTTTAGTAACATATTCTAGTGAGCAGTGATTCATCTAACTCGCAATAATCTAATTAATATTACAATTATAATTGCTCTTATTAAAGTTTTAATTTATAATAACGCAGCGCAGTAAATAATTATCCTTCATGATTAACAGGTCAAAAGAATAAAACCTTAACTGTCCCTAAAAAGAAATAAAGCAAGAAAAGTAATTCTTAACGCATCTAGACAAAAATGGACTGTAGAATAAGACTATAAAAGAAGATGAAAGAAGACTCAAAGTGCAGCAAGAAAGAGAGAGCGAGGTTTAATTATATCAACGTATAAAGCTGATCATCTTGACTTTGAGCCATCTTTCTTTGTGGACAGAGTAGAGAAAGGATAATCCCATAACTTGCTGGAGATACCAAAACCTGTCAAAACACATATCAATGAAATCAATAAAAAAAATAATCTACAATTTAAAAACTTTTTAATCAATTATAAACTTTTTAAATTTCAAATATGTATTAGCAATTGGTCTCTTCCTTAATAACCAGATACAGTAACTGAATGTAACTATATTGAATAATATAGTTACAAATATATTTCTCACAATTTTACTCTAATTGTAATATATATCTTCAATTATTACTTTTAAAAAAAAATAGAAATTTTCTGGTGCTATTTAGAATCACAAATACCCAACTAATGATAAAATACAGAATTTTTTATTGACAAACTAATCATTAGTACCAGTATATAAGAGTTCTGATAAAAATAATCTCATTGAAAATGATTAGAAGCCACTACCTGAATAAGCTAGGCAACAGCCATCAAGAAAATAATCAGATAATAAATTAAGCCAATCATTTTTGATATCTCAAGTGCTGCTAATCAAAGAAGCCAGCTACTATAATAACTACCAGCTATAACAGCTACTACCTGCTGTTTTCTTAATCGTTTAATTATGCATTTAAGATTCAATTTTCATTGGAAAACGGCGTATTTTAACGGAAAACGGTCTATATAGTAACTAGACAATCAATATTTATTAAATGAAACACTTTCAATGAATTCAGGTATGCCTGCATTCAGTCAAAGCTAGTAAAATATCTAATATTCATCATAATTCAAAGCTAGACACATGTTTATCATTCGGTGACTCTGGGACCTATCTATTTGCCTATCATTCCTTGAAAGTCAATGCTATCTAAGTACCTAATATTCATTAATGGTCAATGCTAACAATATATACCAAATATTAATTAAATGTTAAAACTATCTATATGCTTAACATTCATTAAATCTCATTTAGCGATAAGCTTATAATTCATTGAAATTTAAAGCTTTCCATATATGCTTAATATACATTAACTGTCAAAGCTATCTATATGCCAAGTATTCATAAACCAAAATAAAGATATAAAACAACATTTTCCATTAAATTACACTACAACACTCAGTTCTTATAAAATACATTTACACCAAATACATTACGTCCAACCCAAGCATTTACTTGTATAACATGACTACTGTGTCTCATCAATTACAAGCTTGCAAATAGCCTTATTAACTAACTTTCAAAAAATATAAAATATTAACTCAAGTTCAATGCTACCTTTTTGTTGATCGACGTAATGATGATTAATGTGATAATTCTTGAGATCTTTCAAATACGCAACTCTTGGGGACCCGTGGTGAAGATAATAATGCATCAAGTCATAGAACACATATCCCAATATGCTCCCAGCAATTACGCATTGTGCAGCGGCCCTGGGTAGCACTGCGGTGTAGGCGTAGTAGATAAAAAAAGCGAAGAAAGAGGCTGGGACGGGCGGAAATACAAGACGATCTTTATTCATAGGATTCTGGATATATAAAATATTTGATATTTTACGCTCTTGTCAGTTTAACATAATCAGAATAAAGTGTTACTAAATAATATTTTGTAACTTTTGAAAAATTGATTTGGGAAACCAAGTTATGATAATGTATACTAAACACTCATCACGCTGCTTAAATAATTTATTCT
Organism: Oconnorella tubifera; assembly: GCA_034700105.1. NCBI lineage: Eukaryota > Metazoa > Annelida > Clitellata > Enchytraeida > Enchytraeidae > Oconnorella > Oconnorella tubifera. The sequence continues at coordinate 5,326 of JAQIXG010002214.1, read as the reverse complement.
TGAAATTACTCTGTAAATAGAATATCAGGTAATTTTTTGAGTTCCTTATTGCTTAATGCTACATCAGCAAAACAAGGCTATTTATTAGTAACAGATACTTTTCCTTCAAGATTATGATGACAGGCAATTATATCTTCAACTCATAGCTTATAAATCACAAAGCTGAGTATAAGTTTCAGTGCCAACAAAGTCAACAATTACACAGAAAAATTGATCACAATGTCATATTAATAGTAATACTATAAATTTAAACTACAAATATTATCAATACATAAAAATACACAGAATAACCAACCTTATGATGTTGACCGTGAAAGAGAAAATGTAGAGTGATGAGTACTTTAGACCAGTGGGGAGGTTTAAGATGAAAGACCCAGCGATGTATAACATATTCCAGCAATGTCCACATGAAAACTCCAAATATGAACAATAAGGGGGTGTGCCAAACAGAAACACTAAATCCTGTCAAGTAAATATTCAAACTTATGATATAAAAAATCACCAAGGCTTATTAGAGAAGTGATTAGAGTGTTGGACTCGGACGCGAGAGATTCAGGTTTGAATCCCGGATAGCGCACTATTTTGATAACTTGGTGCACAATTTAGTAAGGAGATTAAATTGACAGCTACGTCTGAGACGTCACTCATAATACGGTGCAGTATTATGAACGTTAACTTGCATAAAGAAAAGTCCAACAGTCAAGTTCATTATTTATAATTGAATTAACAAAGTGATTCAATGTAATGTGGCCAAATTGAATTACTCAGTCATAGCTTAATTAACAAAGTTTTTACCTTAAATTTTAGCTTAGAATGCATAATAACATTCTTGAGTGCTATTGAAGATGTACTTGCTGTTAATTTAATCGTATTACTAAAGGGTGCAGCAACTACAAGAGTCCCAGTCGGCACCATATTGCTATCCACACTGGACTCAAATCTATATGATATGACTTTAATTACTATGCAACTAACTCTAACCATTCCACCATAAACTAAAGCTGTTATAATATTATAACATACTTTCCTTATCAAAGTGTTTAAATATACAAATATAACGTATCTTAGAAAATATTTTAAAGTAAAACTTTAATCAGTAATAAATCAATACTAAAAACTTCCACCATACCTCCAAATAACCACGGCAGTAGAACCTCTGTGCCCTTCTCCATAAAGTTACTCAGCGTAAGCCACAAGAAGAGAACCAGCAGAGGCAGCCAAACTAAAGGAACAACATACCACTGACACATAGTGAGGGACTCTAAGAAATCAGACTCAAAGAAACGCAAATCGTGATTCACGGGAGTATGAATCCATTCTTGGTATGATTTACCAAGCTTGTAGATCTGCCAGACCATAGGTTTAGCTATGTCTATAGTGACTGGATTAGTCTGGAATAAGAGGAGAAAAATGGCTTTAGATCTCAGTGATAAAGAAGAAGAATTAGTAGGCAGATATAACTTCATTACTTTTCCTTATAAAAGCAGATTTCTAACTTACTTTCATGATGGAAGTTATATTTGATGAAAGTAACTTTAAATGTTAGAAAAATGTTAGAAAGTTATTGTCGAAAATATATAAAAATCTATTTAAAAAGTCAAACAATAATATTTGGGAGGGATAAGAACCTCGTAATCATTAACTTTTATCAATAATGAAAATTTAACAAGATATGAACTTAATTTCATTCATAAAAAGTGCAATATTTTGACAATATCATGATCAAAATATCAAAATGCTCAAAAGTCAATAATAAACAGTATAGACTTGTAGAGCTTATAAATCTGCGAAATCATGATTTCTCTATATTTTTCTATACAATAATGTGTTGTTTCAATACAAACTGTTTTATATGACCAAGATAATCATTAATAACTAGAACTTAACCAAAGATTAAAATCTTTAATCTTCTTTAAAAATCAAACTGTTGTAATAGCAGATCAATAGAAAAAATACAGATCACTGTTATAATAATTATCCAACTGTTATAATTAAGCAAAGCGTCTGTAACATTGATCAGCATAATAATCACAAATTTAAGTCCAGTTTTAGACAACTAAATAGTTGACTAAAACTGGACTTAAATTTGTTAAATTTGTTTTGTTAAATATAACAATGTTGTTATATTTAACACTAATTATACTCTAGCTATTATTTGTAATATAGTTTTAAAAAATTATATCCCAATTTAAATTCGTAACAAAATTGACGGCATTCTGGTTTTTTTATAGAATGGGGGAAGCGACTTTTTGCATTTCATGGGGGGGAATAACTGGAGATTTAGAGAAAGGAGGGGCGAACTCAAACAAGTATATATTGTTTTCCGCTATATGACAGATTTTTTCGTTTAGTACATGTAATATATTAATGAACATTTATATATTCATGTTTTATATTTTAATTTATAAATATTTTCAAAATTACATACAAGAGATTATAATTATATAAAAGATGTAACAAAAATGCAATAATTACAAAACGCAATAAAATATTTAGAAGATGAAAAAATTACACTAAGAGATAATAATGACAATAAAGACGAAATAATTACTAATTATTGCCTCTATAATTAGTAGAAGAGATTATAATTACATAATTATATTCATAATTAATAATAACATTCTTTTATGTAATTATTTATTACGCAAACAGAAAATAAATATGTAAAAAGGAAAAGAAGATATTAAGTATAAAGAATTAAAATTCATAACTGAAAATTTTATCAATATTATACCTTTAAAATTGTACAAATTATTATATTAATCAATCTACTTAATTATAACATGAATAAAAGATGATTTGATCTAGGTCATCTAAAATTGATCATAGATTATATTGTTACTTTAGTGACTCTTAACACAGTTCCTGACATTTGCAACACATCTTTCTCATGTTCAACAACTTCATAAATAAACTATGCTCTTTCCAATGATATAGAACAAAAATCATTACTTTTTCATCAACATGACCGGGCAGGTAGCCGCACGATCTCAATAAAAACAAAACGATGCAGCTGACTGCGGCTAATAAAATGCAGCCATGCAATGAAGTGCATCCAATGGAAAGCAAGCTTATAATGACAGTTTGACTGATCATCATATGATTGATAACAATCATGCGATGACTGCATAAAACACAAATGAGTTGATGTCATAATTATACCGTGCAGTTGAAGCATTCAAATAAAACCATAAAATACCACAATACTCAGTAGCTGATGATTAAGAGTCATAAGATTAATAAATGATTTAGATTTCAAGGTAATTTTTTATAAACGTTGAAAGTAGTTAAATACAAGTATGTATAATATTGTCTATAGTTCAAGTACAAGTAAGTGTAGGTTCGTGTTATACTTATAAGTAACTTTCCTATCTATATAGTCCATCGATTCAAGCCATCGATCTAGTCCAACATCGATATAGTCCAAGCGATTCACTACAATTCTTAGTAAGAGTACATAGCAGTCGTCTGCATTAAGATCTAAATATTCACTCATCGCTTACTTTTTGAAAACACAGTTCACAACATTGAGATAATCTATAATTTTGCTCTGTGTTGACTGAATATTTAATTATTTGCATAGTTGTAATAACTATTAGAAACATTCACTAAACATACCTTATTACCCTAAAAGAAATGTTATCAACAAACCGACTAACAAACATTCTTCAAATATTTTGCCTATAATGTGTAAAATCAATAGTATTGGTATCATAATAGCATAACACACATAACTGAATACTGGAAATTGTATACCATTCAAATGATTAAAGCAGAACATTTTACACTCTGTGAAGTGAATATATAGCTTGCCTCGAGTTGATGTTCGTTTGTCTATTAGTCAAATAATACCAAAATAAATGCAAATAAATGAAATGGATGCCTGTGTGTCATTTGATTATATAATCAAAGAGTGTGATAAGAGCACATAAACTTTACTATTTATCAAATAATATAGTGTACAACACAATACTTTATGTTGGTATCAACACTTTTTCATTTTTACCTGTTGCTTTATTTTTATCATACTAAAAGCACAAAGTGGCTATTTATTTTAAAAATAAATTTAATAACATCAACGCTCAATTACGATATAATGTCCACTAAATAAGGTTTATAATTAACCAAGCATACCATACATTATATTCTTGAAGCGATATGTGATTCCAAACTGAACAAATATTCTACGAATTATTTACTGTTTCAACATAAAAACTCATGGATCAAGACTCTGTCACACTGTCATCTATACCGAATCATATAATATTTTATGAACAATAAATACATCTTATGTTCCATTAATATATCTTATGTTCGTCAAGACAGAAAATAGTAACGACATGTAATATTAGCAATAAATTTAAAAATATACAATAAACAAAAGAATATCAAGAGAACATCTGAGATATAAGCGGTTTTTTAATAATATTATAATAAACATTATTTCTTGACTGAATTATAGGTAGAGAGTCTCAAGACTAACATTTTCATAGAACTGCATAAATATCATTTAACAATATGACAATCGAAAAATGTCAACACAAAATCCATCTAAAATTGAAAGGCTAAAATTAGGGTAAGGGGTTAGAATGTGGGCTTTCATTACTGAATCGATAATATATATGATGCTACATCAAAATAGAAAACATCAAGATATATCCATGAAGCCACATTAACTGTAATTAATGCATTTGCACATACATTAAAAGTGACGCAGAATCAACAGAAAAATTTATAAGTGTTCATAAATACCACTTGTAAGCTTTGTACTCGAAAGTTGAAACATTGTGACATGCAAAATTTATTTATGATAAAAACTGTGTCAAGAGCAAGTTTTATGTTGAGTGCTAAGCTTATACTTTTTATTTTCTTAAATGAATACTAATTTCATCAGATATACTATTAAGGATTCCAGGACAAAATGGCCACGGACAAAATGGACACAGACAAAATGGCCATAAAAGAGGACAAAATTGACATCGTAGTATAGTAAGAAAAAAAATTGTTTATTATTGTAAGAGTCAAAAATGTTCAACTTAAACGTTGTAATTGTAGAAATAATTTTTCAAATATAGTGATCAGTATTAATAAAAATCCTGAATTATAATGTTCTGTTAAGTCACACTAGGAAGTTTAGATATAATTATCTTGTGACAGCTATACTGTCACAAGATAATTATATCTAAACTTACAAAATGGCCATGGCCATTTTGTCCGTGTCTACAATTATAATCGTTATAATTGTAGATGCTCACAATCATTCGATCTACAATTATAGAATATCTAAACTTAAAATTATAAAACTTAAAATTATAGAATATCTAAA
>JAQIXG010002213.1:0-18433 GCA_034700105.1 Oconnorella tubifera | reverse complement strand
AGGTGAAGGGAAGATGGGGAGGGGGGGGGTTTAAGGGGGTTCAGGGTGTAGGGGAGACGCGGGGTGTGTACGGGGTACGGGGGGTTAGGAACCAAGTAAAATCATAAGATTTTTAACACCAAAATAAATGACTATAAAATATTTATGCAGCAATGCAGCAGAAGTTATATTTTTTAAACGCTTTTCTAAGTAATGACTTTGCCTCTATTAAATTACGATTATTACTAGTAATTTATTAGAATATTATTGTTTTTATTTATAATTGTTATATGTTATAATAAAATTTCATTATCAAAATATAGCAGTTAAATTTGACTTAGTAAGAGCAATTTGCAAGCTTTTAAAGTACAGTATGTGGGTTATAATATGCAGAAAATTAATACCGGTAGTTTAAATGTTACAATTTCAATAAATATGATGATTGAAAATGCAACATCAGTTTAAAGAATGTGCTGATAAATAAGTTTGGCCCGGTGAGGGGAGTGGGGTCAGTTCCATGGAGGGTGATAGTTCGGGTTACACCACTGGGTGTAACCAAACCTAGAGACGCTACTTTGTATGGAAAGTCTTCAAGTCATCATAAGCATTTAAAGAAATAAAGCGTTTTTGTACAGCAAATAAAGTACATATACACGACATATGTCCATGTAAAAGACATATATGTCATACATATAAGTCCATACATAGACACATTTATAATATTGACATATATATCTATATATATAGACATATATATCCATATATTGACATATAAGTTCATATATAGATATATTCATATATAGATATATATGTTCATATATATAAATACATATATGTCCACATAAAATATATAAATGTTCATATATAGATATATAGATTGTTATTGTTATTGACAGTTACAATGTTGAAATTCTGAAATGTTTTAACTGACTTCTGTATAAAACACATTTCCAATTGTACATATTCTAAGCAAATCCAATAGAGATCCCGTGTTATATACTGAGAGGTTATTTCTACAACTCTTTTGAAATCTCAATCAAAAATGAGACAAAACTAAACGAAATAAAGAAACAAATAAGCTGTTGAGTTAATATCACTCTTTAGATTCGTTATTGCTAAATTCATATAACGTCTGGATTAAAGTATTACAAAAAGTGTCTCAGATGTAGCCATCAATTTAAGCGTCTTACTAAAGGGTGCAGCAAGATTGCGATAATGTAAGCTTTCACGGGAACTGAATCTGGATCTGTTGCTTATTTCTCCGGTGTTCTACCACTTCACTAACAAGTCTTCAAATTAATCAGTACAAAACTGCTACTCAATGCAAATGCAAGGAAATAACATAAACATTCCATATCCAATTACAAGAATGAGACAAAATAACAACACATGACGTTAACCAAAATCTTAACCCTAATTACCTTTATCCTTATATTAATAATATTGTAAATGTAGTTTGTCTAAAGTCTAAACTGCTTACATGTTTTGGATTTATTTTAGTTTTCTATTTATAGTTTTTACCACTCTAAAGCAATTAGTTCCACTTATATTAACCAAAAGATACAAGTATATATTGACACACGTGAAATAAAATTACTTATTAGTTATTAAGTTTCTTATAAACAATGAATCAGTAAACAAATTTACGATTGGCTTAAAGATAAAAACTGACTGAAAATCGTCTTATTCATTAGCTATGACGCGGTGCCCTTTAACCAACCTTGATAAAGAATAAAATCAATACACATTAAAATTACAACAGAAACTTTGGTAAAATTCATTTAAAATAAAATATTCATACTTTTAATAATTACTAAAACTTACAACTCAAATAAAAATGGGTATCTTTAAATAAAAACAATTTACGTTTAAATAAAATATTTAAAATAGAGAATTTCATAAAAGCATAAAATAAATATACTAAATAGAATTTAATAGAATAGAATTTAATTGTATCTATGTATAGAATAGAATTTAATTGTATGCGAACATTTCATCAAAGGATGATTCGTCAACAGACTGTTTGTCACGAATCTGCTTAGGGTTAGGGTTAAGTTACTGTTACGGTTAGAGGTTATAAGAATTGTCCATTATAACAATAATCCTTGAAGAACAGTCCGTTGATGAATCGTCCTTTGACTAATCGTCCTAGAACCGAATTTAATCACTTGATTCATAACATAATAGTCCGCTGTATGCTCTTACTTTTGAATTAGCAGTGTAAGAGTATACGTTACTTACAAAAGATTTGTAATCACAATGTTTGCTATTTATACTTCCTGTTAATTATTAACGCAATATTAAAAACAATACCCCGTCAAAACATTACATTAACCCAACAAAATGGCTCCAAATACATTAACCCGACAAAACAACCCAGTCAATTCATTTAATGATCATTACCCTAACCAACCCAAAACCTAAACCTAACTATAATCCTAACCCTAACCCGTATCCTAACATCAACCCTAACCCTAAAAATTAAATGTCGGGTAAATTTGTCTGGGCCGTTTTGACAGGTCACGATTAAAAATATAATATTGTTACCAACTTATGTATTAACGAAAAAGGCACACAAGTACATTTATATCAACACATAAACATACAAGTAAGCAGAAATCAGCAGAAAATATGACTTATTATTAAGATCAACGTACACACTAGATGTATAAAAACCACTAGAATTAAAGCATCAAGCAAATACTATACAATGTAAACATAAAATAAAATACTAAAAGCTACGCTATTCAAGTTAATAATACAAAGCGTAATAATTAAATAGACCCATGAAAACTAGATTAAGACTAAAATTAAGATTAAAACTAGACCCATGAAACTAGATTAAGTCATAATGCAAGAAATAATTAAGTTATATGCAGCATGCAGTAATGCAGTTAGATAGTAGTATAAATATATTAACGTATTTATATATAAATATATAATTTATATATACATATGATTAGTTACATATGAAAATAAGGACATAATATGTCGCAATTTAGAGACAGTAAGAGAAAACTTTAGTATCAGTAGTAATAGTTTTGTTACATACAAACATACATACATTTGTTACAAGAAAGAATTGTGTCAACACGACATACTAATAGCAATAAGTAATACTCAGTCATGTCTCAGTCACGAAAAATTACGAAACACAACGTATGTTAATACAACGCGCTATTGGAAACATTTCAATGGTATATTTTAAAGTAAAAATGATTTTCATTAAATTTTCAATAGCAATCTAAATAGAAGGAATATCTTCACGGATGAAATACAGAGATGAAATGATACCATATGACATAACCAAAAAAATTATGTAAATTTGAAAATTAAATAAAATTTTATCAATTTTAAAATTGATAGATTTTATTGTTTTCAACATCAGATAAGAAAACTAGATCCAGCTAAAATGCAATCAATTTAAAATGCAATCGTTTTAAAAGTTCAACATTTTACAAATCATTAACAACTACGATTGTCTCTGCAATTAAGGATATTATGCAAAAAATACACAAACATTTCCAATATATGATTGCGATATACTTCACAATATTATGGCTATTTCATCTTTTTAGATTCATAGACAACAAACTGATTAACTTTTATAATATTATAATAATTTTATAATATTATAATTTTATAATATTGTAATTTTATAATAATTACATTTTTCAATATATTCTCCCTTTTATCAATGATGTTATGACAATTCATCTACAGACTTTTAGTCTACGACACTAAGTCTACCAACATTTGGTCTACTGACATTTGATCTACTAAAAATTATGGTTAGTGTTAGATTTAGGGTCATGGTTAAAGCTAGAATTATGGTTATGACTATAGCTAGGGTTACTGTAAGGATTACAGTCATGGTGGACCAAATGTCAGTAGACCAAATGTCGATAAACGTAGTATCGCTGACCAAAAGTCTGTAATTGTATATAGACTTTTTACAGATGTCTACAGACGGAACCTTTGTGGACTGAAGAATCTGTCAGTGGACCCGTTACCATGAGGTCCCGTTATCATATTCAGTAAAAATCAAATCATCTTTTTAATGAATAAAACTCATTGCGTTTAATTCAACGATCCAATGCTTACTAAATACTGTACACTAAATAAAGCTCAGAAGAAAAACATAGATTTTAGGACTATCAAGTTCTAAACTACATTTTTCCGCGCACTAAAATTACCAATATTACCCTAATTGATTTCTCCCTTCAGTAGTATTCATCCCCACTTAGTGGATTACTACTTCCTGATGATACAGTCCTATGGAGAGTGGGAAGGGAGGAGTGGGGGTCACCAGACTGCACCCCACTCGCCCTGTCAGGCCCCCCGGTTGGAGGCCTGTCTATCGGCTTAAAGCCGGACTGTTCTAGAACAAGTTGTTGGTGTTGTTGCGATGATATTTGACCAGATTTGAGATTTTCTCCTTCGGTTTGAGAGTAAGCTTTTGTACTGTAGAGTGCATTGTGAACGACTGTGGTTAAAAGATTACAAAGAAATAAGTTTATTTGATATTGAAATTTGTGTATAAATAAATATATTAATATTATATTGAAATTAGCATGTAAATATATATATTAATATAAAATTGAAATTTGCTTATAAATATATTAATATGACATTGAAATTTGCATACAAATAAATATGTTAATATGATCGTCAAATAATTTGCTTATAATAACTATATTAATATAATCTCAAATTTCCTTGTTGATTAGAATAACAGCAGTATAAAAAGTCTATTAGGGATGGATTCAAAAAGTAAATATATTTGTCTAGTGTTAAATATAGCATCAGCAATACAAAGGCAAACAGTTGTAAACTGTAGGTGTTCGGCAAACAATAAACAATGACAAATTTCCTTCTAATTTCACTACTTTTGAACACAGTGTATTATATTCATTTCCTTTGCTAAGCACCAAGCTAGCGTACATAAAAAAAAGAAAAAAATGTCTTCTAGAAAAAGCGCGATAGACAATACTGCTACTAAACTAATCTTCTTAGTCGGCACAAAAGAGGAAAAAATTATATATGAAAGCATAGAATATAATTTTCAAATTAAAAAACTTCATATTACAAGGTATCATTTAACACTACGTAATTATTAATTAATACTACTTCAGTTAGTATTCAATCAATCAATAAAGTTTAACTGTCACGTCTGTTTAACTGTCGAGGGACGATGTCACAGACGTCCCTCAGTATCAGTCAAGACCACACACGCTCCACCCAAGCAGTGAGGACAAACCATCAACTGAGAGAGGAAAACATTTAGCAGAAAAATTTGTCCGTTAAAAAAAGGATAGACTATGCAGAGAGACTGCTACTAAGCTATTCTTATTGATTGGCAGCCAAAGATCGACAACTTCAGATATTATTGCAGTATTGTTACAAAGTGTACAAAACGATACAAATTAAGATATATATAAGCAAATGAAACTGATGAAAATTAATACAAAGAAGCAAATTAATGCCGGTATGCAGCATCCAAATATTTTTAATTATTTTTGCTAGCAAACATTTCAGAAATGTTTGCTAGCAAAAATAATTACAAATCTTTGGATGCTGCATAGCGGCACAAGATGAAGACAAATTTTGACCCACCTTGTAAATGCTGTTCAGTTCTCTTCAAGTTTTCCAGTATCGCAGATAACTCAGGACTAGCATTCTCCCAAACTGAGCACTTGCCCCCCGCCCCACTGGATGTGAGGGTGCCTGGGGGGGAGTTGAGTAGGTCGTCCAGGGAAGAGGATATCTTTGGTCCATCGTCTCTGTAATTCAATAGATATTAGAATAAAAAATGTTAATCTAACACACGTTTATATGAATATAAAAAAAATTCTAGATTTTATAAACATTGTGCATTTAGAAATTATATTTATACATTTTTAAACGATTAATTAATTAACTAATTATACGATTAAATATAATTAAACGTATTATTAAACTAATTATTAATGAATAAAAAATATACTATTAATAAGAATATACTCTCATTAATATAACCCTAATGAACATTCTCATGACTTTACCCAATGTAGGCTTATTGTAAGCACTTTAACTTTATTTTCTTGTTTTATAAATTTCCGTTATTTATATTTCTGTTAAAATTGATATAAATATGCTTTCAGTTAAAACTTTTGACACGAAGAAACTTTAACTTTTACCAACCTGACTCTGTCAATGAGTCTATCAGTCAGTGTTTTCACTTTACGCGAAACATGTTGTATTGATTCTACCAATACTGCATCACACGGATTCTGTAACATTAACGCATCAAAATTACATAACATTTAAATAAATCACATAGGATTTAAATTCTTTTAAGTTTAAATCGAATGAGGCTTCGATATGCGAACGTTTCATCAACGGACTGTTCAAAAAGGAAATTTGTTAGGTTTAGGGTTAAGATTAGTGTTAGAATTAGGGTTATGAGTTATAAGAATCACGCTTTATAAAAATAGTTTTTGACGAACAGTCCGTTGATGAATCGTCCTAGAACCGAGATACTGATGCGTTAATGTTGCAGCATTAATGCGATTTTGCAATATTAACGCGTACAGCATCATATGAAGGATTGACAATAGATATTTAAACATAACAGTAATTACAGTTAGATTTTTTTACAAAATTTTACAATTACAATTAAATTTCTATGTAAATCCAGTATTTGACACATTAATCTGCTCAGTGTGAGTTAAGCTCGAGTTATGAAATGCACACAAATGTTACAGTTTTCTCTTTGGTTTTAATATTAGATTGCGCTATGATGAAAATGCTGTACAGAAAATGTTTGCTTCATCCCTACAAATAATACTGGGGAATGTAAAAAGGTTACATACCGATTAAGGGATAAACTATCCCCCTCTATCAAAAAAAAAAAAATCTGCCCCCTGTGTAAGCACGCGTACAATAAAGGCACTATTACGTATACTGGTAATCATAACATAGCTTACATTTAATATATTATTTGGTAGCGGAGCGATTACTAATTAAAGCACTGTTTCACATAACTTAGTATTTAAGAGAATGAAACGTTAACGTTGCTGTCAAAATTCAAGTAATAAAAAGAACTCGAGGAAAACTTTCATTCAAAGTAAGCCAGCAACGCAATTCTTTTCACAGTCAAATTTGGTGCCATGTCAAAAAAAACAATATTTAAAGGTAATTTAGCAACAGGATTGCAAATTACATGCAACCTATAAAACTAATGCGTGTTAATGAAAGCATTTAGAGGGATTATAATTTAATATAGCTTAATGGTAATCGAATGGCAACTAAACAAAGATAATTGAGGTTCAATTCCCAAGCGTAACTTTGGTTCAATTGATTCAATGCATCATCCTACGGGGTGCATAGGACGCTGTTCTAAAATTTAACGTTCCAGTTTAATAATATAATATTAAAAGAAATAAAATAAACGGAGCATCTAGTAATAATGATTCGAGACATCAATTTTGAAAATAAAAGAAATTAAAATGATAATGAATAACATAACGACTATTGCCCGCAACCACAAGACAAAAATTTATCTAAAGATCATAGATCTAAATCGTTGGCAAAAAAAATTAAAATAAAAACAAAGTACAATAACTAAACATTAAGAGTAATCAATGAAATCAGTAAAATTCCTAATCGCACAATACATCATCTTTTACACATAGAATGACAATCATGCAAAGATAATTAGTAATCGTGCAACTACATATACAGTATCGTTATATTATCAATGCAACTAGTCATATTTGTTCCAAAGAATTTTCAAATTTATTCGTTGTTTGTTGCTTAATGTTACATTATCACCAAAAGGCATAGTATTTTATGGCATAATTGAACTACCCATGAAGAAATCCAGTGTTAAAAAAAGGCGTAACTCATTTCATATATTTTCCATAATTTAACTCATAATTTCTGTAAAAAATGCACACATCCCATCCTATTCTTACAAACTTAATTTTTTTTACTAACCCCCCCTCTCTGCCCCCCCAAATTTCTACTGACCTTCCCCCCTAGATTTACTCCAGAATCACCCTCCTCGGATGAACGAGAGAGGGAAGAAGCTGATTGGAGGGACGAATGAAAGGCAGGGCTGGAAACGAGAGGGGCTGAGTTAGAATGCTTGATTGACATGTGTGGGACGGTAAAAGCGGACCTATAGGAATCGCTAACAACTACGGGTTGTAGACTATCGGATATATCCTACAAATGTAGTACAGCGCTACAGACAGACAGACAGGCAGAGAGACATGCATAGTGATAGCTGAAAGTATGACTACAGCAACAAAATAGATAATAAATAGTAGATACATAAAAAAAAGATTAAAAATAAAGAACCTGAACTGAAAAGAGAAAAAGGACAGATGAAAAAGTGAAAATTAATGAAAATGTAACAGAAATAAAAATTAACTGAATAGACCCAATCTAAATACAATTAGAGAAATGAAAATTAAAATCGCGATATTTGTAATTAAAATGGATACAATTTAATACTTTGTAATTTTAATTAAACTTGAATTTCAAGAAACGATGAATAAAATATTAAAACTGAACTGTTATCATCTTTTTTAATATTTAATATTTTTACTATTTAATGATTGAAAACTATTATTGTTTTCAAAACGGCCCCGACAAATGGGCCCCAACTGTTATTTCATAGGTTTAGGGTTTCAGTTAGAATACGGGTTAGGTTTATGACTGAAGCAAGGGTTAGTGCTAGGTTTTGGGTTAAGTATAGCTTTATTTAGGGTTAGGGTAACTGAATAAATTGACAAGGCAGTTTTGTCGGTTTAATGTATTTGGGGCCGTTTTATCGGGTTAATGTGTTTGGGGCCGTTTTATCGGGTTAATGTATTTGGGACCGTTTTATCGAGTTAATGTATTTGGGGCCGTTTTATCGGGTTAATATATTTGGGATCATTTTATCGAGTACATCTATCGGGGTACATATTTTATCATCTACCACTAAAGAGTATACAATCAGCAATAGGCTGAACCAAAAAATTGTATTCTCTAATTTTTTTCTCTAAGTGTGACCATCTGATCTTAATGCATACAATAACTTTCTTCTTGTTCAGAAGAAAGTTACGGAAATATGCAAGCGCGCATAAAACTACAACAGATTTTTGTTTTTGAAATGATGACTATTATAAAGTAAACAGAAAACATGCAAGACAAAAAGATACAAGACAATTGCTTGAAATCTATACGAAATTCACATTAAGTGACAGAGAATTTAGTATGACTAGCCACATTGCCATGCTGTGAAAAATACAGATCTATAAACAAATAGAAACTATAATTATTTACGCTAAAAACGAAAATGGTTTATGTTAAATATGAAAACAAACTATTTTAAAATCCAAAGATATAAAAATAGTTTATAATCGCTAGTACAACATACAACACAATGACAACACATTCTAACGAGTGCATAAAGAAATGCTACAAAGAGAAAAAGAGAAAACAATCCTAAAAATCAGACCACAGATATCAAATATAAATAAATCTATATAAACCAAAATAAAAAAACGTAACTGAAAATAACAATAAAAAAAGAATCCGTATAATATACACATATAACTACAACAATTCCCGATTTAGCCGTAGCTAAATACTGAAGAAACACCGCTAAATCACTCACCAATAGAACGGAGTCTTTCTGAGCAGACAACACATTCAGATTATGAGCCACTGCGTTACTCAGCCTTGCAATCTCATCAGACCTCTCAACATTCATCCCCCTCCCCCCATCCCTCCCCCCACCCCCACTAGATCTAGCCCTTCCCTGCTTGGGAGACCCCTCCCCCTTACCCATCCCCCCCGCCGCCGCCACCCTCGGGTTATAATCCATCCTCCGCGACCACGACGACTCTTGTTTCTTACTCTTCGTTCCCTCTCCACCGGTCTTCGGCCTTTCTTTACTCTTCGCAATCCGACTGGTCGTGCTATTTTTAACCGTCCAATCGGAAGCTACCGCAGGGGGGATAAACCTCTCCCCACTTCTCATGCTGTACCTACCCCCATCCCTCCTCACAAATGCGGCCCCCTCACTCAACCCAGCAGACGATATACTTGTCGAACTATCTCCCGACTGCTGTCTTCCCGTCCCCCTCCCCTCCTTCCCTCCCCCATCCCTCTCAGGGGACCTCCTCCCCCTGGACACTGACCTATCCCCTCCGGTCCGTCTCTCAGAAGTCTTCAATGTCAAGGCAACATCCGTCCCCACACTGCGTGACCTCGGGGCCTTGAACTTTTCAAGGTCAGCGTCATTCCCGGAGATTTTGGCGCAACGCAGAGCAAAAGTACGATTAGTTCGCGCCCCCCCGGGCCCCACCGTTCCCACTGCATCCCAGCCCCCCCTCAGCCCCCCACCTGCGCTCTCCCTACCCCCCCGTGTCCCTCCAGATTTTGGACTGGACTGGGTGGAATAATCCGCTGTTGATCCGCATTCGCTGTTCGTTTCCGACGCGTCATCACGTCGACGACTCAATTGCCTTGCCACGGTAAGCTTACCACCCCTGCCGACCGGTGAGATGTCATTCCTGCCGGAGTCACGGTAAGGTCGCGGCAATCGGTTGCCTACCGAGAGAGAGGGAGGACGAAAATGAGAAGTTTCGGTCAATAACTGGTCATTACTCATAGTACGACCGGAGCTAATCTGTCGACCAAAGCTGACCGAATCAACACTGACCGATGGACTGACTGGTTTATTGCTGACTGTATGACGCTGACCCGTATCGACCCGACTTTGTAATTGGACTGGACCCTCCCGAATAAAAACACCACTAGATGTATGCAGAGAGATCTTTAATGGATCAGGCACAGATACATCCACAGGGTCAGACAGAGAGACTTTTAGAGGGTCAGGTAAAGTGACTTGAAGATTGAAAGTGTCTCTTGGTGACACTCGTTGTTTAAGAGTGATGGGTGACACGGGGAGAGGCGCGTCATACGATACAGTAAAAGTGCCAAAGTCTCTTTCCTCTGTGACGTTTAAAGTGTCATCTACTGGAGACAGGGAGGCAGGATGGTCTGGGTTTTGGGTTGGAGAAGGATTGGTATCAGAGATTAGAGATTCATCTTGTTCTATGACTATGGATGTGACTCTTTTAATGGACTGGAGAGCTGAAAGCGTTCAATAAAAAAGTTTCCAACTTATATATTCGATGTTCAGAGAAGGCTTTCACAAGTTAAGGTTAAGTTTAACGTTTGGATTACCGTATTATAATGATGTCTCAATTGCAGCTGTCAACTTAAGCGTCTTACTAAAGGATGAAGCAAGTTAAGTTTAAAGTCTGGATTACCGTATTATAAGAACGATGTCTCAGACGTAGCTGTCAATTTAAGCATCTTACTAAAGGGTGCAGCAAGTTAAGTTTAAAGTCTGGATTACTGTATTATATGAACGATGTCTCAACATACAAACTGTTTGTTTACTTTATCTAAAACGATTCAAATTCTTCTGAACTAAAAACGTTTAATTTAATGTTACAAATGCAAAAAGAACAATGGACAAATACTTGTAAACTAATTACAAAAAAATACTTTTTAATAAATACTTGTAAACTTAATTATTTCACAACACAGCCAACCTTCTTGAATTGCCTGATGAGCTGAGAGACCCGTAGACACTGCATGATCTATCTGACGCTTCTACACACAAACACACATCAACACAAAATGACAATATATTAACTTAATATGTTGCAAATCAGTGATTCTCAACTATTTTGGTACTTAGCCACACTGAATGTTTTGAAAATTTCTGATTGCTTACCATTTCATATAGCCTTTTAATTAAAATGCTTTAAATCTTAAAATCTAATGTATAAGTAATTCCAGATTATATAAAGCAATTTTAAATTATAATTTTGCAATGCGAAAAAATATTAATGCAAAATTTTACATTGAAACTAAGTGTTCTGAGTAAAGCAGACTCCGTCAATTCGTTCAACCGTAATCAACCCTATATCTTAACCATAACA
The DNA here is from genome assembly GCA_034700105.1 of Oconnorella tubifera. Taxonomy (NCBI): domain Eukaryota; kingdom Metazoa; phylum Annelida; class Clitellata; order Enchytraeida; family Enchytraeidae; genus Oconnorella; species Oconnorella tubifera. Next base: position 6,458 of record JAQIXG010002213.1, on the reverse strand, counting down.
TAAACCATAGCTTTAACCCTAACCTTGAGAGTCAAAACATTGGATCAATTTGTCGAGATCATTTTGAAATAATATCCCTTTGGATTATGACAACCAAAAAAGTAGTAAAACCTTAAAACTTGTTTTATTCCAAAGAATAAAACAAGAAACTATCTACATTGAAAAAACAGTGCATACAACAAAAACCCTACAATGTAGTTTACAATGTAGGGTGCACACATGTGCAATGTAGGATCTATATAAAGGGACGCCCTACATTGTAAAAACAGTGAATTGAACAATTATACGAATTGATTAAGTTTAATCTGAGTAGTAATCATAAAAATATGTAATACTGTACCTTAAATCAATGGCAATATTTACAATAACCATATAGCAAACTGATAAATTATAATCAAAGCATTTGTCAAACTCACTTTTACAGATTCTAATTGCTATTCACATTTAAATTATAGTTTAAACTGATAAAATAAAATTTAATCAACAGCTATTCCAATTTTTTACACTATGTAAGACTGTTATAAAATCTACAATAATTATTACATATTAAAAGTAAATTCCTAAAATAAAATGCCATGAAATAACAATATGTTGTAGCATATAAAATGCTATGACATACTAAACACATACTCGAGACATACCAGCAAATAAAAAAATCAAAAGTCAATTACTTATAACAGTCTAGAGCTATTTATAGCTGACCAATAACAGAGCTTCTTACAACTCTAAGTGCCTCTTAACTAATCAAATCGAATATAAGAGACAAGTAAATCAGCTGATTTGAGGTTAAGTTCACTGCTTACTGAAATATAACTGACTTAATTATATTTGAAGCTATCGGAGAAATGTTCAAACAGAGTGGAACAAAAACTTGCGCTACATTAGTAGCAGTAATATTTATTTGCACAATATTTCGCACAATTTAAAACGCAAAGAAAATATAAACAGAAAAATAAAAAATTCCTTTGCTGGTCAATTTTTTCTTCACTGTAAAAACTATTGCGAAGAATAATTACAACAGAATATCGCAATAAAAATCTTCCTTTTGTATTCCGTATTCCAAATAATTTGACAAAAAAATTACTATTGCGATATTATATTGTAATTATTATATTTTCGTATTACTCAGAATATGAAATATATCTCCATCTTTCAAATTATTCAAATAAGTAATAATAAACGCTTTGCACGAAAAAATTGTTTGAAAGAAGAGAATTCTAATCTATCTCAAATTCTAAAACAGCAAAACCAGCATATCTATTACAGTCTTAAATGGTTCTCAATTGTGTTAAAATCAACTTCTAAAGACCTGGAAGCCACATGTTTACAAATTTAATAAAACCTACGCCGCTAAAGCCTTATATCTTATAAGGCCTTTAAATGGCTAATTATATCTTAACCTAAAGTTGATTAGAACTATTTTATGACTTTTTCGTAGTAAAAAATCTAGATTTAGATATAACTTAGTCCTAAAAGAGAATCAATGAGTATATTACCTAGATTGCAATAACACTGACACATTGTAGAGACTCTATATATAAAACTTCTACAATCAATACTAGACCATTTGTTATCCTCTTGACACTTTAAGCACATCTCAATTGGTCTATATACTATACAGGCGTCTACTATGATATTGCCATCTATCAAAACTGAAGAGATCAGTGCAAATACTCTCTTTTTACAAATTAATGATAAGATCAGTCAGACAGTATATTACTACAAGAATACTTGTACAATTAGAAGTGAATAATAATAGTATATAATGTTAATAATACCGTAAGATTATAAATATTAAATAAATGAATACTTAACAGTATTAGTATCTTACTGAAAGTCCGGAATCAGGACTAAGAGTAGTTCCTATAATAGTTACTCCACTGAAAAACAAGAAACAAAAACATTAAAAGAATTACTCAAACAAAACACTAAAACTTTACTCACGTATTTACTCTGCAACTGATAGTCTACAAACTCTCCCTCAGCTTCAAACACCTCGACCCCTCCCCTGACCCCTCCCCCCTCCCCTATCACCGGCCTAACAATCCCCCCCACCCCCTCACACACCCCGAACACAGTGTCAATATTTCTCCTAGCTTCCTCCACCTCCCCTCCTCCCTCCTCCTCCTCATCAATTGTGTACGTCCCCGTCTCGCTTAAATTATCCCCCCCATCCCCCTCCCCTCCACTCTTTCCTACCCGACCGCTTCCCCCGCTCTTGTTCCTGTTCCTCATAGATCGAAGTTCTTCGTCCGACGGTAAAAGCGGCCCCGACGCGGCAAGAATCGACGCCGCTTGCCGGCAATATCTCGCCGCTTCTTCTTGCACGGAAACTTGGCAACTCGTCGCTGGGACTTTTACGGCATTTTTATCATGAGGTGACTTAGCTCCGCCCCTAGGGGAGGAGCCTGTTCGCTGTTTAGATTGGGAGGACTGCCGGTGGGATTGAGAGGAATGTTGAGAGGTTAATTGAGCAGGCAATTGAGAGGGCTGATCTGTTCTTGTCAACATCCTCTGAATTAAATAAGACTTAACATCAACGACATCTTCCTCTTTATCAATCATCTTACCAATCTCTGACCTCTTTGTCTTACTCCCAATTTCTGCCTTCTTGCTTACTCCTCTTTTTTCTTCAATTTTTTTCTCCTCTTTTTTCTTCAGGGAAGATTTAGGAGGATCGGAGGGTTTAGCCGGGGCGTGTTTGGAGGTTTTGGGAGCAGTTGAGGGGGCGTAGCGAGGCCCTGGGTGGGATGTTTGAGGAGTGGGTTGTTTTTTGATGGGAGTGGGTTTTGGGGAGGAGAGGGAGGGCTGGGAGGTGCTGGGTTGAGGGGTGGACAGTTTAAAACGGGCATCAAGGGCTAGCTTTCTACGACCTAATGACAAAATAATATTTTTTTTCTAAAAACATAAATCAACTAAAAATAATTATATCTAAATTCAGTTTGCAATAGAATTAAAAAGCATAATATACCAATTGCATTATATATATTTACTATCAAACAAACATATTAAATATATATTTAAACATATTTAATATGTATTTATCAACTAGTAATTGGATAAAAATAACATTTAACATTCTCTTAAAAAGCCACGCATGTAAAATAAATAAGACAAAATCTAAAACATAGCCACATACTTGCATTAGGCCCAATGATGTCACTACATATACTAGCGTCTTCATTATCACTGGAAACCACTGAACCGTGACCGTCTGATATGTACCCCCCACCCGCTCCTCCCCCCACTGGACTGCCACTGCGCCCCTCATAGGAATGACCCATCATTCGACGACCCTAAATCAAAATTCAATCGAGAAACCTTGCACTTTTTTCTACTGAATTTAAAACTTTGAATACTAAGTATTTATAATAATATAATGTAAAGATTCTTCGTAACAAATACGTAAAATTTGATACTTAATCTCAAGTCAAGCCACAAAATAATTCATATAAACTATAATACTTTTAATTAAGAGCCAATGGTCTATTTGCTTACTGTATCGAAACTATGATTTTATGATGAATCGCAAAACATATGTAAAATGCTGAGTAATCCTGAAAATATTACTTTACATATCTGCATCTAACTAGCAGAAAACCCAAATATCGCAATTTATTGACAAATTATATATCTATTTGTTGCTTTTCATTATTTTATATAATTCTCCCTACCAATAACTAGCAATAAAAATCCATTATGTATATACAAAAAACAAAAATATATTGACTTAATAAATGCGAGTCATTGTAAATCATTGTTTTAAAAAGTAAGAACAGTTACACAAATTGCATGAAACTGTTTCTATATAAAATCGAAAAATCTTGAAACGCTCTCCTAGAGCTAAAATAACTATAAAAAAGTTATCTTAAAACCCTGAAATAATAATCGACAGGATTATCTTACAATTAATAAGATAATCCAGTAAATTCAATCTTTAAATTGATTGTATTTTCAGTATCGAATGAGCCTGATATAACATTATTCTCATATTTAATTTATCATCGTATATTACTCGGATTGTTATTAGTTAAGTTTGTTTATTGTTCAGTTAATCAGCTTCAAAATTTACTAATTGATTTTCTTAAGATACTGAAATATTACGTCTCATTGATTAAAAAACAAACAGAACCTTACCTTAGTGGGGCCAGTTCCAGCCCCGTTGCTCCTAGAACCAACCCTTGATTTATTATCACGCAACTGTTGTTGCTGCTCCGAACGTTGTTTTATACCAGAGTGGACTCTATACGGAGTGAACTGTTTCCATCTGTCCGTTATCTCTGGCTTGTCGGCATCGTGCCCAAAATCTATCGTAAATGCCATACTAGGAGGTGCCATATTTATGCCACTTGTTGTATCTGCTCCATAAGGTGCCATGCGGGTTGAATCTGGCACAATTGGTGTAATACTAGATGTAGATTGTGGTGTTATATTTTTTGATGTAGCATTCTCTGTGGTGCTAATAGGTGCCATATGAATAGTATTGTCAGTTTCTGTATTATATGATATACCGGGCATATTTAACACCGTTGCGTCATGTTTATTCGGTGCCATGTCTTGCGATGTCATATTAACTTGTCGCGAACTGGCATCAGGTGTTATATAAATGTCACTTAACTGTATTGATACAATGTTATCCCTTGATGTATTGCTTCCTACAGTGCCATCTAAAGCCACGGAATAAATTGTCACACCATCCGACACATTGACACCCTGTTGACACGATATTTCAACTGACTGATCGGCTGATGAATCAGTCGTTGAATGGAAAGATTTAGTGACATCTTGACTGGATGTCGCGGGTTTTGAATCTATGACATTTGTGTCACGTTCAGGCGGTGTATGACTTCTGATGGACGTGCTAGCGGATGTCATAAGATGTCGCTGTGCAGAGGAAGGACGTGACCTATCTATCATGTCACTGACACCTGACATATCAAATAAATAAATAAAGTGACAAGCTGCACAATGTGTCACATTGCTATAAATTAAACGGGGTATGTCAAAAATATGAACTCTTTAATTTGAGTATTTATGTGTTTTATATACTAGTTATAACTGTACATGCCATATACTACATGGCATAAACACGAACTAGTTTGAGAAGTACTCATTAACAATGTCATGACAATTGGTATACCAAATTTTGTATATAACAATTTGCATACTGATATTTTCATAAATCAACAGTTCGTCTATACTGAAAAGGATTAGTGTTAGGGTTAAGATTAGGAGATTAATATAACTGTCAGGGTTGATTAGGAATTAGGGTATACCAACAAAACAAAATCAAAAGTATACCACAAGACACTTTCACTGACTTTCTGCACCCTTTAGCTTAATTTAAATCTTCAACATCTTTTAGGAACGTAATCTATACACTAAGTTAAACTTTAAGCCACAAAAAATCAAACATTTAACATATCCCTACCATCTTTCTCCAAAACCAGACATCCATCAACTTCCTTACATCGTTTTATCCCATCCCCTTCATCACCTTTCATCCCATCTCGTTCATCACCATATCCTTCATACCCCAGATACCTATCCACCGACCCCCCTCTAACACCACCCCCTCTATAATCCTCTCCCCCCTTAAACCCCGCACCCGCCTGATACACACCTCCAGAAACAAAGGGGGCACCTGACCCAGAAACATAGGGGGCCCCTGGGATTCTAGTGGCCACGTAGTGCGCCCCCTGGACTACATAGGGGACCGGGGGGTAATGCCCGTGGGGTTCATGCAAGGGGGCGCGATGCATGGGGGCACCTTGATACGGAGCGTATGGGGGATGATGTTGGGCACAGCAGGGTCGGGGGTACGAGGGAGGGGGGTAGGGGTCGGTGCCGTGAACGGGGCAGGGGTGGGGGGGATCGGGGTAGTAAGTAAATCTAACGGGGGCAGAGTCATCTATGGACCCGCCTCTATGATTCTTGGGGTCCTCATATACTGTATAGTAGCCTGAAAATTTAAGTAAATAAAAATTATAATATAAACGTATCAAGTATTGATACAATATAGATATTTAAAACAAATTTTATTCCAAAAACAATATTTCACTAAAAAAACATTTTTTTCCTTAAAAAAATTAAACTATAATATTATTACAGAGTTTATTATCTATCATTGAATTACACATAGTGAACAATCTAATTATGCTTTATGGAGTTAATTGTTTATTTAATGAATCATGAAAGTTTTTACTATTTATGGAATAAACTTTCCTTGACCAGGATTTGCAAATAAACAATTCAACCTTCATAATACATTATTATAGAGTTCATTAAATGTAATTCAATTCTAGAAAATAAACTGTAAAATAATATTATAGAATTTAATATCCACAATCACTACTGGACAATTACTATATCATATTACTAAATTACTATATCATATTACTAAATTACTATATCATATTACTAAATTACTATATCATATTACTAAATTACTATATCAT
>JAQIXG010002212.1:0-18441 GCA_034700105.1 Oconnorella tubifera | reverse complement strand
TTTGGAATAAATTGCTTTAAATAATCCATAGTTATTAAAGAATAAAGTTGGCTCCTTTAATTATGCCCCACCCTGTATAATATAGGCTACTGTTTGTGTATTCACTATGACGATAAATCGTTGCATGTCCGTCCCCCCCTCCCTTTCTATACTTGCCAATAAATCTATTATTTTAGCGTGCTCTCTCTGCTCCCTCCTCTCAATAAATTTTCTATTGACGCCGATGGAATATAAACCATACGGCAATTATTATTACACTTTCATAATAAAATTAAATACGTTCATTATCATAAAATTATGTACGAATTATAATAACAATTAATAATATAATCGAATCGTTAAAAATATACGTCTATAGGACAATAAACACTTCATTTAAACGATGAAATGAGTATATTTTTAAATTTAATTTGATTTTCTGTCTTGCAAATTAATATTAAAAAACATAATTTAAGCGTACGACAGCAAACGACAGATTAGTGCAACACGCACACTGTACAAAATATGTACATGAATTGAGATCATCGTGAAATACATCTTATTATGCCGATTTTAAAAATACAACATTAAAATACACTTTAAAATACGACATCAACAACAATATGTAATACATATAGAATACATTTATATATATTAATTACACGAAGAACATCCAAAAAATACATTCAAATACATTTATGACATTGAATACATATATTTGGCAAGAATATTATAATGTTATCTGGTCAGTAATTACAGGTTTAACAAACCCAATGGCACTATATATGATTAAATTAATAAAATAAAAAAAAATAAAAAATGAAGTATGTGACTTTAAACAATTAATAAACTAAGATAGGATAAATATTACGTTTTATTCAATTCATTAGCATTGAATAAATAGCAATTGATAGTTTGTGTGATATTTATAGTCTCCACTGTAAATCTTGCTCTAATTAACATTAAAATTACTCATTGTTTCTTTGATACACACACTAGTTATAACTTGTATCAAACTACGATGATAGTATCATCATGCTATCACGATGACTTTGTATCCAGTAATCCACACAATTGGCGTCGCCAAACGGGGTTCGAAAAATTCAGGGTTTTTCTCATAACGTCGACATTTAATTCAGTTTTTCCTGTTTCAATTCACTCACACCCCCTGCGCCAAATTCAATCGTCTCCCCCGACTCACCCGCACCTTTATCCTCGCCTAACAAAGATGGCGACATCCTCCCCTCTCCAATACGGCGCCGATCCAAACAAGGCGACTTACTCCCCCCTCCAATATGGCGACCATCTAAACATGGCGACTGATTTCCTTCTGCAATATGGCGCCTATCTAAACATGGCGATTCGCTGCCCTTTCTGTTATGGCGCCCCGCCGGCGATACGATGGGGCGCCCGGTGGAAATGTGGCGCCCCCCTCGCTCGCCGGACTCCTTGCAAAGTTTGTGGTGCTGCTCCCAGTTTTTGTGCTGACAGAAGGCGCCGCAGTATCTTGCCACGTTGCAGCCGCTGCACGTTTCGCTCGCCTTGCGACCGCAATTCCAACAAGTCTGAGAAATTATATGTGGGTAATATTTTTGTAAGTTTTACTTGTAATTTAGTGGGATTTTTATTGTAATTTAAGGAGAGTTTTAAATGTAATTTAATGGAATTTGCTACTAATAAATAATGTTATTTCTAATTATATTCCAGTAGAATTTCTTATGGTACATTTTTAATTGTAATTTAGTGTATTTTTTTATTGTAATTTAGTGTAATTTTATTGTAATTTAGTGTAATTTCTTACTATAACTTAGTGTCATTTCTAATTTTTGTAAACCTAAGTAAACTTCACCTCAGTTGATTCAACTTGACAGTTAAACGTCATCAGTATTTCCTCCATGGCCTGTTGGCGCGCCCCGGCTAAGGCCTGCTCCAGCCTGGCCCGCTCAGCAGCTAGCAGCTGGCCGCCCGTCTTAGCCTCGGTCTCGGCTACAGCCTTCTGTAGGTCAGCCAGCGTCTTGTTATGAGCTTCCCTAGCTGCTTCTGTATCAAAGTCATCATAACAAAAATAAATCGTTTTCACACTGTTTTTTGTACAAATATAATTTTATAGGAAAAGCTATATATCTTATAGACAGTAATATTTCAATATTTAAAAAAATTTTTGATTACTAGAATTTTTTTTTGAAAAAATCTCCCTTTTTATTGTATTTAATAATATCTATGATATTAAACTAAATATAGGGATACAATCCGGGAGGGGATTATGCCCTAGAATAATTGTGTCTGAGTATATTTTATTTTCTCGTGGAATTATGTCCGGAGACAGAGTGTATCAAAATTATATCCTTAACTGGGAGTTATATCTGTTGGATTATGTCCGGGGAGGTTTTTTCAAGAAATGGTGTCCTTGGCGATTTTTATATTCGGAAAAGGAATGTGTCTAGTTTTAACTACTAGAAATAAAATCCCTACTTGCTCGTCTGTTGATCCCTATGATGGACTCCTCGATTGCTGCCGGAAGGGCCAAGTCACGTGAGGTGGACTGAAGGGACAGCTGATCATAGTCGGGTAGTTGCCACTGGTCGCGTAGTGAAACGACGGCTGTCTTACATTTATCCACCATCCCAACCACACAGGTCAACATCTAAAAATTTCATTTTTAATTTGTAACCCGTCAAATCGGGCCGGATAAAACGGCCCCGACAGAATGGGCGCGATAAACGGCCCCGATAAAACGGTCCCGACAAAACGGCCCGAACAAAACGGCCCCGTCAAAACGACCCTGTCCACTATTCTCTCCCAATTGAAACAGAGTTACAGCAACATATTAAATATGTTTTTTATTATTTACTTTCATATTATTATTTTTCTTATATTCTATATTTTAATATTAAGTTTTCTATTATTGCGATTCCTATCGCTACTTAGATTATACTTGTTACTTGTTACTTACATTTTCGACACATTTTAAATCCTCCATCATCTGTTCGACTTGACTGGCAAACTGTTGTTGCCCTATTGTGACTGAAAATAGATTTAAATTATATTTCTAGTAATGTAAGTATAATTGCCATTCTAAAAGTACAGTAATTATAATTAAGTATAGTCACATATTCATTACAATAGTGAGAATAATCATTTTACAAAAATAATAACATTAGAAAATGCATCAAAGTTTGTTGGCGAAGCTTATCTCACTCCCCTCCCACCCCCAAAAAAAAGAATTTGAAGTTGTAATAAATTTGCCCCGATTTAGTAATATTTTTATACATTGAATCCAATAATGCTGTGTACCCGCAAAAATATAATAAGAAAAAAATGTAACTGAAGGTAGCCTACAATTGAATGGAAAAAGACAAGAAACCCCCCCCCCAAAAAAGGTCATCCAGCACCTTTTTTATGAAATGTTTCCCCCACCCCTCTCCTCTGGAAAAAGTTTAAATGATATCCCTGCTTTCAACTCACCACTTGCTGACTGATTTCTTTCATCTACCGCTAAACCGCACTCTATTTCATTCCTATTTACTCGATTGATCTCCCTCAAATCCTGCATCAGGATCATGTCCTCGAAGCGGCAGGGCTCCGCCCCGCCGACGCGGTAGTCTCCCGCGAACGTTGAGGGTTGCGACGCGGTCGACGCCCGCCCCAAGGGGCTCGAGGTACGCGGACGCTTGTTGGGGGTAGCGGAGGCTTCGATTGTGGACGCTCTATCGGTAGATCTGTAATAAAAAAGATTTTTGGAAATTTTTGGGTAGGGGGCAGGGATGCAAACTGCCCAGGTTTATGCCATCAGAAAGTAACATCGAAATGACTGACTACACAGCGCTTCAGAGAAATTTACTTTTTAAAAGTAGTTCCAAAATAATTACTTCATTTGTGTAATTACTAAAAAACGCTATAGTTTAAAAATCATATTAATCACAGTGCACAGAGAGTTAATAGTTTGAACAAGTATGGCGAATAAAAAGGTTGACAAAAGGTTCAATGGATTGATGGTTTTTACAAATACACGTATTTGCAAAGATTTTAGTCTTTAAAGTTACTCAACATTTATTGAAAAAGATAAAATTAGATAATAGAGAATAACTCAAAGTTTAGTAATAATAATAAAAAATATTTACCCATCACAATTGTCAGGTGACGATCTCTTTTCCCTGTTTGTTTTATCCGAGAGATCTTGCACTGTAAATGGGGAGGGATTGGCCCCTGCCCCCCCTGCCTCGAACACAAAGCGATCGTTATGTAGCAGATACTGGTGAGGGGACAACTTGGCAAGATGGGCGCAGTGTAGTAGCTCTCTTTGTAGTAATGGCAAATTAGCCTTAATAAAAAATCAGCAGAAATAAGCATAAAATCAGCATAAATACTAAAATTAGATGGAGCGCATGTCTTTCAAAATAACCCTGGCAAAATCGACCCCCACTTTGGGTTAAAGTTGGAGTCAGAAATTAGGGTTAGAGTTAGGGTTAGGTTTAAAGTTGGTTAATGCTATGGTTTTTAAATAAAATATCGTTGTCGATTTGTCAGTTTACTTATTTTTAACCATTTCGCAAGGGATTCCAACTCGTGACCTATTGTTTTCAAGTCCGCGAGTTCTACCGCTTCGCCAAAAGGTTAGAATGAGTTAGATTTAAAAGATTTAAATTATATTAAATAGATTTATGTACCTTTAGAAAAGGAATGACAAAAGGTCTTAGAGGAAAGTTTGTAGATTGTTGAAGTTTAGCGTGAAACTCTTCTACAGAGAAATGAGAATTCTAAAAGAAAAAAATGTCCAGAAATAATTTATAATATAAAAAGGTATACAAGGAAAGGCGACAGTTTTCGAATTTATGTCTGAAAAGCTGAAAACGTTTTAGAAAACCCTTTCAAATTTATATTGGGATTTAATTTATATTTAAATCCCAATATAAATTTTTCCCTCCCTCATTGCCCTCCCCAATTTATATCAACCAATCACTTATCACTTACGACTAGGCCGAGTACAAGACCCCTAACGTGTTCCCCTATTTCCGGTGAAATGTCCAGGCCGAACTGCTGTAGGGTAGTGAGAAAGCGCTTTAGCTTACTCAGCTGCCTGGCCCCGCACGCGGGCGGCAGCTGCTGAGCCGCGCTGCTAGCTGAGCTGAGGGGCGGGGACGGGCAGCGGCGTGACGTCATTGGAGAGATAGGGCGGCCATTTTGACCTTAATAATAAATAATAAAGTTTAACGTCTGTATAATCGTCAAAGGACAATGTCAAAGACGTTCATTAATATCATGAAAGACCACACATGCTCCACACAAGCAGTGAGGACAAACCATCAACTAAGAGAGGAAGATATACTTTAAATAATAAGCTTTTATTTGAAAATATAAATTTCGGGTTAAGTTTGGGATTGGTTTGAGTTATGATTACTAGATAAATGAATGGAGCCAATTTGTGGGGGTTAACTTATTGTAAGCTTAGTCAATGTCCATTTGTCGGGGTGCCACATTATCCAAATATTACCAAAAACTTAAAAAAACACAAACATTCAAACACCAAATAAGCTATAAGTTAAATAAAATAAAATATTTTTATTCAAGTTTAACCTGTGATCGAGCTCCCGGTAGCGAAGGGGCCCTGTAGGGCGATGGGGGGCATGTTCCGCGAGATAGGGGACACGACAGAGGCCCCGCTATAAGGAAAAGACCTCGAAGACAAATCTTGGATATTTGGCATCCTGTCTCAGAGTATCAAATTCTATTATAGAAATAAGTCTTTATTTCACTGTAAATCAATAATTATAATATATAGGTACACTTTATGAGCAACTTAAGTAAAACTTATCTTCTAATAACTTTGTTTTCTAATAACTGTCTATTTAACTTTGTTCATTTCATTATAATTTAATCAATTATATAACTTTAACAAATTAAATGTGTCAATTTGTAAGTGTTGATATACCTTGTAAATTGTGTAGGGCCTACTTATGATTAAAGACAATGAAATGTAGACCTACTTAAAACGCAAAATATTGAATGCCCCCAATAATCGTTGCAACCTTTAAAAAGAATTTTTAAGAAATTAATTTGAAAGTCTATAAGTAAATCAGTAAATTGAGATTCTGCTAACTTTCGTTAGACGACCTTTTGATGGGCATTAGGCATTTTTACTAGGTATTTTTAATACTAGGTATTTTTAATACTAGATATTTTTAATACGCCTAAAACGCATGCCCTTATCAGCCATAAAAATTGTAACAATTGATACCTTTTTAAATTGTATAGAATCTCTGCAGTGGTTAGTCCTCTCTTGGAAATGCCATTACTCTTTCTCTTCAATTAATTCTTTCCTAAAGTGACGTCACATAATGTAAATAGAGTGAAATACAAAAACTAGCAATTCACATGGTTTTTAAACTATTAGTACGAATTATAAACCCGTTGCTAAATTACATATTCTAGCTTGAACGAATGAGATTATCGTTAAATTACACAATAAGCTTATTGTTATAACATCTATGTTCTAGATTGTAACATAATCAGAATATTCAATTGCTTTCTTCGAGACTCTTTAAATCGCTATTCTTTGTCACTGCGTATACGCAAGCAGCAATGTAGCGCTCGCGCGTGTAGCTTGCGTTGGAAGAAAACGCTTACGGAAGCAGCTGCGGACATTGCGGTAATTAAATAAGCCATAGCTAGCAGCAGCTGGGATGTCAAGCAAGGCATGCGGTCAATGAAACGATAGTTGTTGTCTGCAGGGATAGACTGGCCCGCCGCAGTGGCGAGGGGGGTGTGGGGGGGTTATTACCCCCACTGTAAATTCTTTTAAGAACAATCGCTTTTTAGTAAACTGTATCCATTGTAGATTCGTAGTGAATCTATGATCATGATAGACTCGTGCAATTAAATGCTCGTACCCCTTTAGAAGGTCATTTTTCGATATTTGCTAAAGATATTTAAAAAGAAATAACATTTTACAGGTTTATTAATGACTGAAATATGATATTTGTGATATTTTTGGTTGAGAGAGTAATTAGAGTTGCTATGTCATAATGGCGCTAATTATACAGCGAGTAGAAATAAAACTAAATAATAAATTAGTTAAATATCTAATCGCTACGTCATAATGGCGCTGATTATAAGCGAATAAAACTGAAACTAAACATTAAATTACAGTTCAATGTCGAATCGCTACGTCATAATAGCGCTGATTAAACTTAAACTAAATGTTATAAACATTTAATCGCTCTTAAATAAAGTGGTGAACATATTGTAGCTTTTTCGAAAAAGAAATATAATAGTCAGGATCGATTTTGGGGGTCGATTTAACGGGTCGCGGGGTCATGCAATTGAGCAATTGAAGTACTTTACATAATCATAACCCAAATCCTAACCCTAAGAATTAATAATCAGGGTCGATTTGTCGGGGCCGATTTGACACACAAATCGCGAGGTAGCCTATAATTGTCCTCAGTCAATTGAGTACAAATTGATGTACTTGATTTAAATCGTGCCTTAACTTAAATCCTGACCCAAAGAATTAATATCAGGGCCCATTTGTCTTTGCCGATTTCATTGGTCTTGGGGTGTAATTATCCCCAGTCAAATCAGTAGAAATTAAAGTAACTAACCTTAAGAACTAATAATCAGGACCGATTTGGTGGGGCCGTTTTGACGAGCTACGGGGGACAAATTGTCCCCGGTCAATTGAGCCCAATAAAAAAGTTGAAGTACTTGTTAGAATGGCGGCGATACTGATGAGACCTTTGAGATCTTTAATCCACTCGAGAAATATTTCATCGGTTTTTATTTTATTTATTTTATTTATTTAATATTAAATAAATAAATAAAAACTTACGTCAGATTTATTTCGTATTGTTTTGTTTATTAATTTAAATTGTCAATTGTTAGATTTTATGTTATTAACTTCTGATTTGGAGTGTTTTAAATAACATTGTGCTGCATAAAAGGCGGCTGGGTCGGGGATTTAGATTTCCCCAGTACGATTAGTTTTGTTTTAGACAGGAATTCATGTACTTTTTAAAGTCGGGTTATGAATTAAATTAATGCATGCACAATAAGCAATTAAAACTACCCTTTTGCATTGATAAATAAAATATGGAAGTAGAAATATATACAAGTTTCTGACGTATTTTTCGACGTAATGACGTATAGATAAAGATTGCTTCATGTCCAGATTGCTGGATAACATACCATTTGGTATGGTATGCTAGTAGTGACATGGGGCGAACATTAATGCAGAATGTACGCATAATATGCACATGTACACGTACATATGTATATCTACACTGTACATGCATACATATGTACTATCAATATCAATGCATACATATGATATTCCTGTAGAATGTATCTACAGGATATACTTATGCTGATATCACAACACTAACTTTGAGAAGCAAAAAATGTACGACACTGTAACAGAGATAGATTTAAATCTTATCCATCTCTAAACACAATTCTCTCAATACATTATAAAACATTAACCCCTCATAAAGACAGTATCGTCTAGGGCCCGAAGTTAATGTCTATTTCTTTTAAAAACTACTGTTCTTTTATAGATTAACTGTCTTTTAAAGTTAATCTAAAACTTAATAAAGCATAACTTAGCTGTAAATTTTGTATAAAATCTGATTAGAGTCATTCTCTTATTCAGTACGCAGTGAGAGGCATTAGTATATCAATCTCTCGCTCTTCTTTTAATGATCTCGTAAAATGCAATCGTCAACTCTCCGCTCCTCGACAACGGAATGTGGAATATTTCAGACAGTCCGCTTGTTATCTACACACGAGTTTCCGTTACGATTCCCAGACGGTACAGTTTAAGTTGTCCGATATTGGAGAGGGAATCAGGGAAGTGCACGTTAGGGAATGGTACTGAAATACTTTCTCAATAATTTGCTTAAAAAATGTTAATTTTTGATATAATTTATCTGAAAAATATTAATATGATATAATTTACTTGAAAAATGCTTATTTTTACATAATTTGCTTGAAAATATCTAATTTTGATGTCAATTCCAGGTTTGTATCGGTAGGTGATCACGTGTCGCAATTTGATAAAATCTGCGAAGTGCAGAGCGATAAAGCGTCGGTGACGATAACGAGCAGATTTGATGGCGTCATTAGAAAACTTTACCATAACGTCGATGAGGTAGCATTTGTAGGTCAAGCTCTGGTCGATATCGAACTCAGCGGCAAAGCGGAGGCTCAAGCGCGTGAGTTTAGTCTAGATTAAGTTTGGGTTAAGGTTTAGGTTAAGTTTGGGTTAACGTGAGGTTAAGTTTAGATTAAGTTTTGGTTAGGTTTGGGTTAAGTTTAGGTTAATTTGGATTAAGTTTGGGTTAAGTTTAGATTAGGTTTGGGTTAGGTTTGGGTTACGTTTAGGTTAAGTTTAGATTAAGTTTAATGTCATGGATTACCGTATTACATGATCAATGCCTCAGACGTAGCTGTCAATTTAAGCGTTTTACTAAAGGATGCAACTAGTTAGAGAAATAGTGAGCTATCCAGGATTCGAACTTGGACCTATCGCGTCCGAGTCCTGCGCTTTAACCACTTCTCTAACAAGCCTTGCTTCTTATCTTACTTTGTGAAATATAATTAACACACTGATTTCGTAACATTTGACTCATAACCTTTTTGTGCTGATGTGACGTTAAATTGTAAGCAAATCGCGATATTTCTTTTAGAGACGGCAGCGGAATTGTCTTCGGATAGTTCCAGTTCGGATGAATCTCCAGATCAGGATATGGACGCGCTGGAGAAAAGTTCTAAAGTGTTGGCTGCACCGGCCGTTAGACGAATAGCCATAGAACAAAAGGTTGGATACCACTGGATCTATTTTATTAGTTGCCAATATCACGCTTTTCTAGGGCAACTGTTGTATATATTTATTTAATGTTTGTTTGTCCGTTTGTATGCCTGCTTGTTCGTTTGTTTGTTTGTTTCTTTTAGGACAAGTGAATTTTATTGATATTCTGCCTTTGTTACCAGTTTCGTTTCGTAATTTTTTGCGAAAAGAAATCGTATTTTCAGCGTTTTAAATGAAGAGTTATTAGTATCGTATAGTGGAGCATATTTTCTGTATCCTGTATCGATACCAATCAATCAATAAACTTTAACGTCTGTTTAACCGTTGAGGGACGATGTCGCAGACGTCCCTCAGTATCAGTCAAGACCTCACACGCTCCACCCAAGCAGCGAGGACAAACCATCAACTGAGAGAGGAAAACATTTAGTAGAGGGAAATTAGTCCTTATAAAAAAAAATGGACTGTTGATGAGTTATTGTGACAGTGTGCGTAATTATGACGTTTTTATCGACAGCTTGATTTGAGTAAAGTTTCTGGTACTGGAAAAGATGGAAGAATATTGAAAGAAGACGTTTTATTGTATTTAGAAGAACTTAAGAAAAGTAAAGGTGCTCTCATTAGTAGTTTATATATTTGTTTATTTATTATTGCGGTGTCATAGTTAAATGGCATTATTTAATAAAACAACACATCTAAATTTGTTATTCATTTTCCCTTTGGAATTAAAATCGACACAATATTCTCGAGTAGATAATTTTTCCCCTAAAAAAATCTAATAAATATTAATAACATTTTAGCCGAAACAAAAGCTCCCACTACCAAGCCCGCTAAACCCGGCCCCGGTAAACCTGTCAGTCAATCGATAGCCCCGCCTCCTCAGTCCAGAGCCATTAGCCCTACGGCTGCCTATGTGCCTAGGCTGCATCACACTGAATTGGCTGCTGATAAGATAGAGCCTATTAAGGGTATAGCCAAGGCAATGAGTAAGGTTATGAGTAAAGCACAGCTTGTGCCTCATTTTACTTACAGCGACGAGGTATTATTTTATTCTTATTCCGTTTTTAATAATATTTTGATAAAGTTTTTATTTCTTGCATTTAAATAATATAATAGAAATAAATATAATAATATAATAATAATATTAAATAATATTTTGATAAAGTTAAAGTTTCATGAAGTTTTTTAACTCTAAAGCTTTTATTGCTTGTAATTAAATAATAAATATATATCTTCATTCGTTACTATACAATAGCAAAATAAGAGAATAAAGTAAGTGTAAAAATAGAGAAATATATAATAAAATGTCAAAATGTCAATAATTAAAGGTATTTATAAGAAAGTATAAGATTGTTAATGCAGCACTGGTTAAACTATATAACAACAGTTATGTATCAATATTTGCAATAACTAGAACTTACACATTTGTTAAGATGTCTGTAGTATCCGAGTCCAAGATTTATGTAAATTTACCACTAGTTAATTGTGCGTTTGAACTACTTTTAGATAGATTTAACTGGTTTGGTAAAGTTGCGCGCAGCATTTAAAGAAGCGGCGTTGCAAAGAGGCGTGAGCTTTTCATACATGCCTGTATTCATTAAGGTAACGAAATGTTTTTATGAACTTTTAAACTTCAGGTTTTTATCAAAATGAAGCTTAATATTACGAACTTCCTTAACGTTAGATTTTTATCAGATTTTTATATTGGATTAATTTTTATATTGCTTTTTATTTTCAGGCCGCTTCAATGGCATTGCTTTATTTCCCAATACTGAACTCAACGGTAGATGATAAGTGTGAAAATATCACTTATAAGGTTAGGATTAGCAGTAGTACTGTTAGGGTTAGGGTTAGAGTTAAGGGTAGTACTAGGGTTAGGATTAAGGATCGGGTTAGTTACGCTTAGGGTTATTAAATAACTTAACACGGTTGTTTTGTCAGGTTAATGTATTCTGGGCCATTTTATCAGGTTTCCGTTAAAAACATAGACAAACAGTTCACTTACAATGTCTATACGATTTTAATGGAGTTTTTAGTGTCTTTGCAAAATATTTGTAAAGTTTTTTTATTTTTCTAGGCAGCTCATAATGTCGGCTTTGCAATGGACACACCACACGGCTTGCTAGTGCCGAATATTAAGAACGTTCAGAATTTGAGCGTATTTGAAATAGCGGCCGAATTGAATCGATTGATAAGCTTAGGTAATGACGGTAAATTAGGACCAAGTGATCTCTCCGGGGGAACTTTTACGCTGTCAAACATTGGTGCTGTAAGTTTCCTTTAGGATCTTAAGTTTCCAGTTTGTGGGAAATATTTAGGAAATTAGTTTACTGGCGAAAACGGAAATGGTAGCCAAAAATTTCCCCCAAAAAAACGGAAAAAAAAAATTTAGGAGATTTTTTGTTAATTTCTAACGAAACTTATTCATTTTAAAACTGAATATATATTAATTTTCATTATTTATATATTTCCTATTTTTTATATTTATACTCTATATTTCACGATGTGTCAATAATAGCCTACTGTGCTGATGTGACATTAAGCAGCAGATGAGTAAAGACTGATAATCCTTAAGTAATAGCGTTTAATTTATCGAATAAAGAAATTCAATTGTAAATTATCATCTTTTTTGTCAAATTTTGTCATTTATTTCGTCTTAATCGAATATTTCAACACGCGATGCTATAGTTTTTATCTTGCTGATTTCATTTTAGAGTCGATCGTAATTATATTAAAAATATATTGCTAGTTTTTGTTGATAAAAGTATCAGTTGATATTTTCTACATATATTTGTTTCGTTTTTCATACTTGCTTTGTTTAGATTGGTGGGACGTACATGCGACCGGTTATTTTTGTTCCGGAAGTTGCAATCGGCGCAGTGGGAAAAATTAAGGCAAGAATATTTATCCGTTGTGTTTTAATTGATTGAATTATTATGTTTATAAAACAAAGAGCTATGTTTATTATTCTACGTGATGTAACAAATTGGATATGATTGTTAAATCTTAGGGTTAGGATTTGGATTTGAAGTTAAGGTTAGGGTTAAGTTTAGGGTTATCAGTTAATACGAATAGGCTCATTAAAGCGCTGGACTCAGACGTGACAGATCCTGGAAACCTTACTATTTCTCTAGCTTGCTGCACCCTTTAGTAAGACGCTTAAATTGACGGCAACGTCTGAGGCATATTCATGTTAAGACAATCCAGACGTTAAACTTGACTTGTTGCATCCTTTAGTAAGACTCTTAAATTGACAGATCCTTGGCAGCTATGTAAACTGATATGATTTTCCTGATATTGTATCGATTATAATTATCAATATTTTTATATATAGATCATTCATGTAATATGATAATCCATGTCATTAAACTTAACCTTAAATTTGTTATTTTGAATCAGAAAATGCCGACGTTTAACGAGAAAGGAGAAGTAGTATCCGCTGACATCATGGTTGTCAGTTGGTCGGCTGATCATAGAGTTATAGATGGCGCCACAATGGCACGCTTTTCCATGCTGTGGAAATCGTATCTCGAGAATCCAGCAATTCTCATTATGGATCTAAAATAACGTGTTTTTGGCGCGAAATGTAGTTTGAATTTGTACGAATTCGTACATCATAAGTTGTACAAATTTGTATATGAATTTGTGCATCTTTAAGTTGTATAAGTTTATATACGATACAAGTTAAATTTGTACATCTTAAACTGTACAAATTTATGTACATTGTTTAAGCTATATAAGTTTGTATACAATTACAAATAAAATTGTATAAGTTTGTGTACAGAATACAACATAAACTTGTACACAATACATTGTATAAATTTGTACATCATGTATAAATTTGTATACGTTGTATATTATAAAAAATTTGTGTATTATACTTGTACAAATTTATATATCATACATTGTATAAACTCGCGCACTTTGTACTATACAATTTTGTACATAATTTGTGTACAAATTTGTACTACAACTGTGCGGTGGTTTATACAAGTATCTGATCCTCACAGCTTTATGGAAATGTATTATTTATGAACTTATAGCATTACATGAGATTAAAAAGATAGATCAATTGAAATGATTTGAGATTGTTGCTTATCTAATCCAGCTTCATTATAATCGTTACTTTTATTTTAATCATCATTTGCCATATTTAATCGTTGTTTTTGATTATGAGTTGAATTTTGGAGATTTAACACTTTTGTGCAAGTTTTGTCAAGGCTCGTTAGAGAAGTGGTTAGAGCGCCGGATTCGAAACTGATAGGTCTAGGTTCGAATCCAGGAGAGCTCACTATTTCTCTAACTAGCTGCACCCTTTAGTAAGACGCTTAAATTGACAGCTATATCTTCGACATCGTTCATATAATACATGACGTTAAACTTAAACGTAACCTCGATTGAGAAAAGTCATGCTGCTTTTTCTTTGGGAGCAAAAATCAATTGACGCTTTATACGCGCTTCCCCTGTCATTCCCAAAGGAAAAATTATTAATCTACTGCGTTAAGAGTCTCGTCTCTTTTGTGCTGATGTGACATTAAACGAGCAAAGTATAGCATCTATCTCAAACCTAATTCGGAACAAAGTCTAGAGCATTATATCGAATGTTTTAATGTAGTAGTATTATTATTGTGTACTGTTAGTAATATTACTTTTGATTTAGTCAAGAATTTCATAATTTTTTTGATAGAGGAGAAATAGATTGATTTAAAGTATAATGAATAAAATTGTAATGAAGTTTCTCATTCAGTTTCTGAATGTACCGTTTAAATATAAAGTTATATTTAAACGTAAAAATTGACAATCAAATTTTTAAAATTGTTTTGTTGTTATTGATTTTTTTATATTCTCTTTTCAAGAATCTTTCAGTTTATTTCTTTGTTTTATCTTTTTTCATTTTCAATATTTTCTCATTTAGATTTTGAGATTTAGCTGGGTCCGATTAAGTTTAACGCGTCATTCCAAAATTTAAGCGTAAAATTAGTCGATTTATCGTTACTTTGCGCTTTTAATATGAACTCTACAACTGACTATTCTAGTTGGTATCACACCAGTTATCCGTAGACTTTTGGTCTGCTACGACATTAGGGTTATGAATATGGTTAGGGTTACAAAATGTTAGTAGACGTAGTATCGTAGACCAAAAGTCAGTAGACGAATTGTCGCAGATGTTAGTTTACATTTTAATTTTCTCAATGTTTCTTTACGAAAATATTAAAAGTTTGCGTTGCGAAATGCATAAATGAAATAGTGTACAGATTTTATGGCACCTTATTGGACTAACCGGCCAATTCGAGCCACATTGACAATTCCGAAGTAAGAGCATTTAATAGTGGACTGTATTCATACATTCATTCATTCATTTCTGTTGACTGCATTCTGTTCAGTTCTTTGAAATTATTCATCTTCTTGTAACTGAATCATCATCTGCACGATTATGTGAGCCGTTTGTGCTGACGTGACATTAAGAAACATATAATTTAATAATCGAAATTATAGATCTTATGTAATTGGCCATCATTAGCAAGATTATATAACCACTTTGTGCTGATGTGACGCTAAGATTATTGATCTTATGTAATTTCGTCAGCATCTGCATGATTATATAACCCATTTTGTGCTGATGTGACGTTAAGCAAAGTAGAACTGAAATAGGAATTTTATAGTTGTAAGAAGGTATAGACTGTTTAGAGATTTGTTTTTCAAATTTGCGCAATTCTTTATATTTAAATTTATCTCTACGTTGTTCTATAATAATTCTAGCTAATGGGTTTTTATTAATGTATTATATAATCTTTAATGAGCATTTATTATAATTATATTCAATTGAGGATTTGTTCATTTTAACATTATTTACCATTTGGTCATAATATACTATTTTTATTTTGCTATAATATATCGTTTAATCGGAATTTCAATTTATTCACACTTTTCTGTAGCCGGTATATTTTTGAAAATAAGAATTACTACTATACTTATTTGTGTAGTCATGTAAGTCATGATTAGTCAATTGTAACACTAGTAATAGTCATTAAATTGACTAATAGTCATATACATTGAATAATTGTATGTCAATATTAATAGTCTATACCCTGACAAAATGACCCCGAATACATTAACTGGACAAAACAGCCCCGAATACATTAGCCCGACAAAACGGCCCCGTCAATTCATTTAGTAACCCTAACCCACTCTAACATAACCCTAGCACTAACTCCAATTCTAACCACAATCAGTATTATAATACCAGCTCCTAACTCTCAAAATTAAGTCAGGGCCGTTTTGTTGGGGGTTACTTTAAAAGTCTAGCAAATATTGCTGCATTAGTTATACTGTAGTTATAACTAAGTTAATATTGCACAATTATTCAAATTTCGAAAACTAAAAACTAGAAAGCAACAAACATTACTAAATAAACTTTAATAAAATTCATTGTTTCAATAATCATCGTATAGTATACACTGATTAATGCGAACAATTCTACATAGAAATTATTTTTATCGTATAATCTGTAGCTGAGTTTACACTGACCAAAAAAGTTACAACGGTAGTTACTGCACTACCACTCTCTTACAACTAAAAAAGCATGGAAAGGCAATCATTGATTCGAGGCAAAGAATAACGCAAGATAGCACCAAAATAAATCGCACGAAAAAACAAAGTTCAACTTCAAAAAGCAGCCTAGGGTACACCGACAAAACGACCCCGAATACATTAACCTGACAAAACGATCCTGAAAACATTAACCCAACAAAATGCCCCGAATACATTAACCCGACAAAATGAAGCCGAATACATTAACCCGATAAAATGACCTCTAATAGATTAACCCAACAAAATGCCCCAGTCAATTCATTAAATAACCCTAACTGTAACTACCTCAACGCTAAATTCAATCCTAACCCCAATCCTTAACCCTAAGATTTAATAGTCGGGGTCGATTTGTCGGGGCCGCTTTAACGGTTACAACCTAACTGTGACATAGAAATTGAACCTAAAAATCTTTGGCAATAAACTAACAAAATAAAATAAAACAGAGGCAGTAAATTGTTCATTTCAAAAACTTCCAAAATTTAATCAAAGCATCGATTGAATTAATTGCGTATTCCGACAAATTTGCCCCGACTTTTAATTTTATATGTTAATATTCGGATTAGGATTAAGGTTAGTGTTAGGATAGAGGTTAGGGTTAGTGCTAAAGCTAGGATTAAATTTAGGGTTGTCGGGTTAATGTATTCGGGCCGTTTTGTCGGGTACCAATTAACTGACAATTATTAATTGATAGCAATTACACGGAGTATAAGAATTTGCAGTGAGGGATTATTTCTATCAAGCTCCGCCTTTTTAGATAGAAACCAATGTCACAGTATAATCGAGACTCGTTAGAGAAGCTGTTACAGCTCTGGACTCAGATGCGACAGGTCCAGGTTCGAATCCCGGATATCTCGGTATTTCTCTAACTCGCTGCACACTTTAGTAAGACGCTTAAATTGACGGCTACGTCTTCGACGTCGTTCGTATAATATGGTAATTCAGACGTTAAACTTAAATTATTAATTAATTGTATATACTAATAATACAAAATAACTATATAAATGTAAATTACAATTTGATTTTTAAATTTGATTTCTTAAATTCCTACCCTACCAACCTTTTAACAAAGTATTAATATTATATTATGCCAGATCTACACGAATGCCTTTCATTTAAAAAATTGTCCAACTTCAAAACTCATCACTTATACGCTAATTCATCAAATAAACAAAAACGTTTCAAACGAAAAATTAAACGACTTCGATATCAAAAATTCCCAACTTATAAACCGATTCTTTAATAACCAGTCTATTCAATTAAAGAAAACATTCGAACGAACTATTAAACTTCGAAACTGATTCGATTTTAAAAAATTTCAACTTTAAAGAAACCTTCTTTTATCAACAGTCAATTGAATAAATCAAAAAGAAACGTTCAAATACGGGTTGGCTACGATTTATTTTGTTAAACTATAAATTGGCTACGATTTATTCGAGCGCATAATTAACTTCGTGTTGCAGTATCCGTTGTAGCGGGTGGCCTATAAGTTGTGCCATGCAGTCGTAGACCTTAGTCGGGTTCTTAGAAGCTTCTAGAATATATGCCTTTTTGTCGTTGTCGAAGTTACAGAGGATTTCAAAGATCTTCTACAAATAGAACAATAAGTTAAATATTCTACAAATGGAATAAGTTAAATTCTATTTGTAGAATATTTAACTTAATAGATCAAAGTAGATCCAATATCGTAGTAGACCAAATATCGTAGTAGACCAAATATCGTAGTAGACCAAACGTTATGCAAGATCAAATATCGCAACAGACCAAATACTGTAGTAGACCAAAAGTCCTAGTAGACCAAATATCCGAGTAGACCAAATATCCTAGTAGACCTAATAACCCAGTAGATAAAATATCCTAGCATTTCAAATTTCTGTAGACAAATCGTCAAGAGAAATCATAAATCAAAGTCGGTATAGAAATTATCGTTATATAAATAAAATAGCGCCCCTACCTAGTGACAGCCATAAAATAGCGTCCCTACCTAGTGACACTCATAAAATAGCGTCCCTACCTAGTGACAGCCATAAAATAGCGTCCCTACCTAGTGACAGCCATAAAATAGCGTCCCT